>SNQN01004821.1:0-48785 GCA_008642245.1 Bassia scoparia | reverse complement strand
AAATAGGGAGCTTAGCATCAAATTACAGGATTACACACTTACTCATTCTGAGACTTTACACAAAAACAAGTACTTTCTCTCTCTAATTCTCAGATTCTCTTTCTTTTCTCTCTCCTTCCTTTGCTGACTTAAGCATCGGAGGTGGTCCCCAGGGAACACCCCCTAGGCCCTCTGACTGCTTTTTCTCTCTCCTCAGGGAACCTGACGCAGATCACCGACATACTTTCCGGCGGATTTTCTGGCAGCATTCAAGATTCAGACACAAAGATTTAGATTCCCTGTTTTTCTATATTCAAGATTTCCTTACTTGGAACAAGTTTACTTCAGACTAAAAGAACGGAGCCCGAGTAACAAAATCATTAATTAAAATTTGAAAATTGATAAACAAATCAAATTAATTAAATTTATTCAGTTTCAAAAATATGGAGTTAAAAAATTTAATTGCACAATATGATAAGAAAATGACAACAATGAAATAAGTGTATCTAGGAAATTGCTCATGAAATAAATGTAAAATAAAAAAGTAATAAGTTTGGGAGGGAAAATTTATGTTACTCCGTAGTGAGGATTGCTTCAGTATATATACAATTTAAGACATTTTTATGATTTAGGACATTTTGTGATTTAGGACATTTTTCGGATTTAGGACATTTGTACATACAATTTCAGACATTTTTATAATTTTTTTAGGACATTTCCACGTAAGCATGTCACATCACCGGCGCGTCAGCATGCCACGTCAGCACCACGTGTCATGCTGACGTCGGCGCCACAACAGTGCCACGTCACGTCAGTGCTGACGTGGTATGCTGACATCAGTGCCATGTCACGTCAGTGATGACGTGGCATGCTGACGTTAGCGCCACATCAGTGCCACATCAACACTGACGTGACGTGGCATGCTGACGTGGCAGGGGTGCTGACGTGGCGGCTTACGTGGCACAATGGCYTTGACGTGGCATGCTGATGTGGTGCTGAAGTGTATGGTTATGATGGCAAATTAGTTCAATTGATGTGATTTAATTTCTAGAGATGAATGGTTGAGATTTAAGGTTTTAGTTTTCACCAAATCAATTGGATATATATATATATAGGATCAAATGAGAAGAACTCCTAAAATGAGAAGCGTGAGAAACAATCTTGATGGTTGGATTTTGAATGGAGGGTCAAGATTTATTTTACCAAAAAAGTAAATGTGAATAAATTTAACCATGAATGTGCATATTTTTATCCATAAATGTGGCATTTTCATTAAAAAAATGCACATTCATGGAAAATTCGTGACATCACTATAAAACTTATGACACATCCTTAGCCGTCCATCTTAAAAAATCAAGGGTCAAGATGCTTCTCACATTTCTCATTTGAAGAGTACTCTCATTAGATCCTAACCCGATATATATATAATATATATATATATATATATATATATATATATATATATATATATATTATTAAATATATATAATATATATATATATATATATATATATATATATATATATAGGTGTTTCTGATTACAATTTAAATTTGATCAAGAACAAATTACTTCACTTTAGCTTCTCTCCAAAACCTTAGGCATGAATTCTCTATCACTTGCTATTTTAATTTTAATTTTCTGCATATTTAATGAGTTAAATGTGGTTCGAATTGGGGTTAAATTTGTTTGAAGAATCTGGTTCAAAAAGCTTTAGAATGGTTTGAATTTTGTGGTTCAAAATATATTAGAAGGAGGTTAATGAAATTAAATTCCTYTAGGTTGTGTTTGGAAAATCCGATTTCATTTCATCCCCTTTTTCATTTCTGTTTTTGGGTTTTTATTTGATCTGATCGTTTGATTGGAATCTTATTTGCAGGCTGATGAGCTTCGCAAAAAGTTCAATGCTAACAAAAATCTGGTATTTTTACGTTTTTTTTATGTAATGTGGGAATGATTGAATTGTTTTGTATTTCTTAGTTATTGCTATTAAGTATTATTACTGATTGACTGAACAATTTATGAATTGCTACTTGCTGTATTGTTCAGCAAACTTGATTATTGCTTTGGAGGAACGATTGCTCAATGTAGATGATTTATTTTAGTGGATTTATTAGTGGGAGTCATTGAGTTGGCTTTTTGCGTGACATTCCACTGATTTACCTAAGCATTGAACTTAGTATGAATTATACTTTGATTTAATGCATTTATGGTGTTTGTTATATGGAGATTGTAATGTTGACTTAATGACTTTAGTGTCAGTTTATTTGTATAGAAGAGTATGATTGTGTGATTTGAGCCGAGTTGTTTTATAGTAGTGGGTTTTGATATTGTTGTTTGATTTGACTTGTGTGAATCTTGACGAGAAATGCTTTTTAGTGTCAGTGTATTTGTTTGAATTATGCATCTCCATCAAACGCTTTGATTATCATATCAGTATTGCTGCATGGTTTATTGTGATCAAGTTTGATACTTGAATGCTTCAACTCATAAGGTCAGCACATGCAGTAACTTCAACGATTTTTCTAGGACAATTGGTAAAGAGTTAGGAGTTGTGTGAGTACTAAAAAATTGAAGCTCATAAACTCTGTTTTTTTTGAAAAATATTGGAAAATTTCTGAAAATTCGATTTCTGGTATGTTCGATCACTCGATTACTGGATGGTCAGAATTGGCAATTGTCCTCTGACCAGCCATAAACGAGTGCTCAATAATAATAGAAAACGATTTTTCAAGAATTTATGAATATTTTTCAATGAAAGTATACTTGATCAGCTTCAATTTGAGTACTTACACGCCTCCTAACTCTTTACCAATTGTCCTATAAAAATAGTTGAAGTTGCTGCACCTGCTAGGTTCCGAACTGACTAAACAATGAAATAAAGCTCTAAAAATCTAAATAAAAATTACACCATACATAAATGACATAAAATCTGATTGGGTCATAAGAGGGTCTAAAAATCTATAAAAATTACACCATACATACCCTTTTGTTAGTACTTAAGAATTATTATTCAGGTTATAAACTTGCATTGTCGGCATCAAAAAAACATGAAATCAGAAATTAAACACTTACTAAAAACTAAACTCCGTGCATTATACTCCTTTACTCCTCTGTAAATGTAATAATGAAAGGGTGATTAATATTGAAGGCCTTGAAGCCAGTGTTAAGCCGACGCCTTTCTTTCGACAATCACTTCAGTCCAATGTCAACCGTCGTCGTACGAAGAAAAGGCTTGTAAAATTTAATGTGTGTGACACATCAAGTTATACTCTAGTGGTATTCAATGTAAAATTAGAAATCAAATATTGGCTTGTTTATTATATGGCTTATACTGATTTCAGAATCCTTGTGTTTCTGCAATTTCAGAATCCTTGTGTTGTTTTAATTTCAGTATCTCATACTGATTCAGGTTTGTCTTTAATTGAGTATCAGTGTGAAGAATACAGGGTTAAAATATGGTCTTGTATAATTGCAGGAAAAAATGACCTGATATGCTATTGTATTATATTATATGCTACTGCGTATTATATGCTACTGTATTGTATTAATTTGACTGTATTGCAGGAAGATTAAAATGTGAAGATTATGGTGTTGTGCTGCAATTTCAGAAAGTCTGCAATTTCAGTTCATTATATTATATGCTACTTGTATTATATGCTACTGTGTTTTTATAAAAGCTTGCATTTGGGCTGCATGTGTTAAAATAAGTGCTTCCTAAGTTGATGCACAATGTAGTAGCCTCTTTGTCTCTAACAATTTAATTGATACACAAAAAAATGTGTGTCTCTATCATTCTTATTAGATTATCATAAAGTAAGATAGATGATAAGAATTACTTTTTCAATTATGGCACAACTTGAAATCTTTTTTGAAAGTAAATGAAAATTTCATTAAAGCTACGAAACATGAACCTTTACAACTTAAGCAACTCAGTATTGAAACCAAAGAGTGTCAAAACCAAAAGGAGAAAAATTACAACTGCTCCCACCAGCATCTATCTTCCTACATAGCTACCCAGCACCTTTATATTTCTTTATAATATTATATGCAAACTACCATTAGATACGCTTCCTCTTATGTAGTTGTAAACATCTAATTTAATTAATTTTTTTTTATTTCTTTTCTAGGATCATTTTGTGATACCTAGTGGAGAATTATTCAACAACGCAATATTGCATCGCACGTCCAAATACTGGAAGAATTATAGATTTTTCGTAAGGAGTAGTTACTTTAATCCTAAACGAACAAAGGACGAGAATTATGAGAATCGACCTGATGAAGTCAGTACACAAAATTGGACAGATTTGGTTGACTATTGGTTTTCACCAACTTTTAAGGTATGTACCTTAAAAGGTAAATTATTTAGATTAGAGAGCGTTTTGAAAGGGTTTCCCCTCCTCTCAGGATCTTCTACCCTAATGTAGGCATCATTTGGTGCTTCACTTAAGGGAAATAAACTTTATTATTGGAATTTTAACCTTTTGATTCATATCTTTTTATATATAAATTATCAAAACTTGGAAAAGATGCCCGAGCATCACAAGCGCATATTCACTTTAGTGACGCTAGGAGCTTTGCTAACCGAAGAGCTGATCTTGTATTTTTTTCCCCCTGACTTTCATTGTTTTGTCTTAAAATCATGTTTTCCAGCTTGTTATCATTCATTTCTCGCAATTTTTAGGAGAAGGAAAAAGGAAAGTCCAATGAAGTAATTTCTGTTGGTACCCATTGAGCCACCAGGCCCAATGGCCACCAGGGCCCATGTCAACTAAGTCCAATAAGCCCAAYTCGTGCCAAACTGATCCAGTAGGCCCAGTCAAAGGGAGTCAAAGCCWCCAACCCACTAATCAAAAGTTGGATATATGCATGACACCTACCCTGGTATATCAGTACACCACTTGTCACATTTGAGGAAGCCTTGACCATGCAAGTCTCGGGTATAAAAGCAGGCTGGAAGCCCCAAGGGCTGGTAAGTTCATCCGAACACACCTCCTAATATAATTTCTCTCTAAATATTGATTACCTGGTAAATACTGACACTCCATCGAAGGGGTGTTCTGGGTTGCCAGGGTAGTTCAACTGGTTTTTGTAGGAGCAAGGATTGCAGACCAGGTCCATCTTCACCACACCGGCTCGTTGGCCACTGCACTCAGCAGTAACATTAATTGTACTCAAAATTTCTATAAGTAAGTTTACCAAGAAGGATGGAAGTTTCAAAGAGGGCACATTGTCTCGCCAATTCATGGTATACATTGCAATAATATACTTTATGCAGCCCATCATTTTCATACTATGATTAATCTATATTCCTAAATTTTTATAGGAAGATGCAACTCGTAAAGTCGAAGAACAATTGCAGTTCTTCTCTTCCAAGTCGAGGGTTGAGATGAGGATAAGGTCTTTAATGAGCTTATGTACAAAGGCGATGTTCCTAAACGTCCTTTGAATTATGGTTTTGGCGTGAAGCAAAGTGACATATTTGGGGTGCAAGGCTTGTTAAGGGAAAAAGCTTCAAGCCATATGACCCATAATGTTGTTGAAGTGAAGAACTTAAAAGTAGAATTATCAGAGGTAAAGAAGCAAAATCAAGCCTTAGAGAACAAATTCGATGAAACAACTCAAACATTCAAGATCATTGCTTCTCAATTTGCTCACGTTTTGAAGGAAGTGCGGAGTGGAACTTTTAGATGCTGCGGAATCGGCAATACACTTTGTCGATATTCAGGTTTTTATGACACAACTAAACTTTCCTTTTGCAAATCTCTTCATTTTGTCTTGGTTGTGTGATATACTTAAGAATTCATATGTTTTACTAATATATGATCTGATGGCGTCATAGAGGGAATGCATGCTAGTATTGCTAGTAAGGCCAAGTTATTTGTTGGAAAGAAAGCATGATATTTATCAAATTGGGCATATATCCTCAACGCACTTTTCTATGTTCTCCTCTTAATCTACTATACATGGTATTTTCTCAGAAATCTGCTCTACATGTTCCACCTTCAATTTGCCATGCCAAAACAGAAAATCCCATCAAATTAAAATTTTCTTTTTAAAAGATAAATGCATAATCATAAACTCCACTTAGAAAGGTAAAACTCATAAGAAATCAGATTACAACCTAGTAAAGGAAACAATAAAATCCAATCAAATATCAAATTTATATAAAATCCAATAACAATTTTTTCATATCATCTTTTCTTTTACTATTTATAATTCTATGAAAGATGATACTAAGAGAATAGAACCAATTTATTGCATCAGTAAAACCTCCATTTTATAACTCTATGAATATCAAACAACCACTAAACCTTTAAACACTTCTTTTCCTTTCAACATGTTCAAAAGGACTCTGAATAAGTATTTCTTTTCCACTTTTCCAAGTCATAAAAAAAGAGATCAAAGTAATGTACATCAATACAATTGAATGTAGGGTATTATTGTTATGTAACATATGATAGAGCAAGGACTAAACTACAAACATTAAATTTTTGTACAAGGATATTCAAAACGAAAAACTCTCAAACCATTCATAGCAGTATGTACCTTAGCAAGTATGCATAACATAGCAAAAATAAATAGCAGACTCCATAGCAGTTTTGAAACTGGTATATTCATAGCGTTTTTTTAAACAAAGGATAATCATAGATGTTAACAATTGATATCATACATATAAGACAGTTAGAATCTTAGGATCAGAAATCACAATAGTTATTACTTCCCCAGTATTTTTTTAAAGTGCAACAAGTACACTTTTTCACTATTCACTCTTATCACTTTGACTAAGATTTGTGATTTATAGTCATTACACCTGTCTCGTTGCATACTTTCATAATATGTAATTTTTTAAATTTTTACGTGCATATAATTATAGATATTTAAGTTCAAAAATGTGCAAAATCTGCCTTGATGTGAATTAAAGTACATACTGTTGATGAAGTAAGATAAAATAATTGCGATGGTTGTTTTGCACAATTTTATGTTTCTGTTGGCTTTCGTCTCCATGTTGTTTGCCATATAATTGTAATTTTTTGGTCTCCGTCTCTCTGCTCTCCCTTCATCTTGTTTTCTTTTTCGCTTTCTGTCTTTTTGTTTTTCTTTCCCTTGTAAACATTATTCAAGCCATATAATTGCCACTTTATCTTTTTAGTCCTCTCGTAAATTTTGTACATCTACCCCAGATTCTTCACACAATTAAGTTATATTGAATATCATTTATACTTCTATAGAGTTTTCCAGAAAAACTGAGAAACCAAGTAATGCTAGGAATTAGGGCTGCATCTCTTATCGAGTTGGCTGGATGGAGCCTTGATTCTTATAGGTTAACTTATGCGGAGCATAATCAAGCTAGAAATATAAGGAGATTTTGTTCTTTGCTATTTTTCAGTAAACTTCAGTTGCTTCTTAATATGTTGATACCAAATGCACTTGATGCTTCTTGACGTTCTTTCTCAAGGTTACTTTTTAACCTTCTTGGAGGGCAAGACATGGAGGCTGCAAAAACAATGTCCTGAGATTCTTTGATTTCCTTCTTTTATATTGAGTATCTAATTGACCCCACCGTAGGTTTCAAATTTGTATTTGCAAGTTGCCCAAGGCCACTAAGTTGCTAATAAATTAAGCTTGTTATCTTGTATGATGTTGAACATATGAAATTGATAAAATTGATGCTTGATTTCTCTTATAAAGGTAAAAAATAGTAGATGCATGATTTAGGATTTGGAAGGCTGTGGTGAAAATGCACTTCTCTTTTAATAATAAGATTACTCTGATTCTCTTCTCCCTACATTCACAAATCAAAATACCCCATGTTCATGTAGTTTTAGCTAAAGTTAAGAATAGTTGATAACTTGTTCGATATTTGTTTGTGTTTTGACATATTTTATTGTTGCTTTAATTTGTAGATTCCAAAGGTTTCAAATGGCGACGACAAAGAGTAGACACTTCTCCATTTACATGATGACGGATGTAATGTTACAAGTTTATTCAACAATTGATGGATATCTATTGAGAGGGTCATTAATTAGTTAGTGTTTGCATTTTATTTATTTTTGGTTAGAACAATGAAGTTGTTAAGTGGGGACAACACTATTTATATTTGTCTGCATAGTTTCTTTGACTTAGCTTGTTTAGACTACTTATTAGAAATACTCTTTAGCTTTGGGTTTGCAAAGAAGTTTTCATATTCATATTTGGATTTGGATGATGTTAATTAATTATGATTATTATTGTACTTTAATTTGTGTTCATTAGAATTTAGTTAATGTGATGGGTTTGGAACCCCTTTGGTTTTCGTCTTATGTTAGGGCCATGTACCTTTGGTTATAATTAGTAATTTTTGTTATTTTAATGTTGATATTAGTTATTAAAAAAATTGCAAATTCTGACGCTTTTAAGCGTTCATAATTTCGGCGCATTTGCCTACGTATGAAATTATTTTTTGGATAAAAAAGCGTCCTTATTTTCAGATAAAAGCGTCACAATACTTTGACAATAAAAGCGTCACAATGCTTTTCACATGGACAGTAAAAAGCGTCACAATTTACATTGCAGTGTCGCTTTAAAGCGTCACAATATGGAACTATAGTGACTTCAAAAAGCGTGGTTATATAGCCACCCTGAAAATAATGACGCTTTTATTGACGCTTTACCAAAGCGTCACAATGCAATATAGTGACGGGTTTTGTTGTCGCAATAAGACAAAAAAAGTGTCGCAATTGGCCTTGTTTTTTTGAGGTAGTATCTTTAGATTTTCGTTTTTTGATTTTGTTTTCGTATTTTCGTTTTAATTTTCGATGGGTTTTTGTTCAAATTTCGTGTTATTTCAGTTGTGATTTCAATTTTCGTTTTCGTATTTTGAATTTCTTTTCAATTTGATTTCAATTTCTGAAATTTTCTATTGATTTGATTTCTGAATTTTTTCTTCTTCATTTTTAGATCCAAGCCATTTTGATTTTCTGTTTTTTTCTTTGTTTGTTTCTTTTTTTCCCTCTTTTCGTTGTTTTGAAATACTACTTTTGGGTTTTTAATGTAAATTCTGATTTCTTTTGGGTATGATTACTGATCAAGTTTTTCGAATCACTTTAAAAAAAAATCGAAATATGTGGATTTATTCAAAGTATGGGCTTTTGATTTCTATGTTTTCTTTTCGAAAATTCAGTTTTTTCGATTATTTTTATTATCGATTTTATTTTTCTTATTATCGATATGGTTTTTTTTATTATCGATTTCTTTATTTTTTTACTGACTTTTTTTAATTTGTTTTTTATTTCGATTATATTATATTTTCCATTTTATTATTTCGAAAATTCAGTTTTTTCGATTATATTTGTGTTAGATTTTTTTACTATCTTTTTTTAATTTGTTTTTTATTTCTTGATTTTGATTTTGTTTTTTTCACTAACATTTTCAATTTTTTTTACAGGGAAAAACAATAAGGCATAAACTTGAAGTAGAATCTTAACATCTGAAGATGGAGAACATGTTTTATGGGATTAGTAGTTAGTACTTTGTATTGTTAAAACTTTGATATTTTCATACTCAATTGGAGATTGAATTGTAATAATTTTTGGAAACAGAATTTAATTATTAGTTTTTTTTGGACGAACATACAAACCAGAATTATTGATATCATGCATGTGTAAAAGACTAAATAATCGAGATGTGGGATTCTCCATTCGATGTATTTTTTAATTTAGAAATTAACTAAGAGACCGGTTTATAAGTAATAACAGTTTCTTTTGAATCGATAAAGTACGTTATGGCTTAAAAAACGGTCTCTTATATTCAGTCAAAGAATCCGGTATAGTAAACCACGGTTCTTTGATCAATGGATAAGAAGCGCATATTTAACCGGTCTCTTACGCTAAGACCTCCATAGAGCGGGTTGTTTTGCGGTCGTCTCTTTGACGTTTTTAAACGGTCTCTTTGCCTTTTTTGTAGTAGTATTTGCTTATGATTTATATGTGGATATATATATATATATATATTATATATATGATAATATATAATATATTATATATATATATATATATATATATATATTATAATATATTATTATATATAAGTATATATATATATATATTATAAATGATGGGAATGAGGATTATTTTGAAGACAGACTACAAATATCCTTCTATATCAATTAATTGATTAGCAATTTAACCTAAACATTATGAAAAATAAATTGATATGAAGGTTTTATGATACTCAGAGGGGGGGGGGGGGTGAAATTGAGTATTTCTGTTCTCTACTATTTTTCTTTCTTTGATGAAGTATAGAGGAACCAGTTGGGCTGGTTCCTGTATGCAGCGGAATGTAAACAAAATAACGAGGTTCACCCAACTCTGGGCTACGTCCTCCTACCCTATGTTCTTTTATTAATTTACTCCGAAAAACAAAGAACAAACTCACCCTACTATTTCCCTACTCCGGGAACCAGCACACCCCACACTCAACTCTGAATGTGCACGCGACTCACACTCGTAAGTCCAAGGCTTTCAACCCATATGTTGAATGCCTTTACAATATCAAAGTTTCTCTCTTTTTAATTTACTTCTAAAAAGCTAATAAGAGAAATTAATATGCTCGACTAATGCTCTTGTGTATGACTCAAAGTAGGGTTTAGGGTTTTGTGCTTTTGTGTTTTCTTTCAAAAATATGCCTTTTCAATCCGTGGAGAGATGTGTGGAATTAGTAATTATGGATGGGTATATATAAGCATGGTAACCTTAACCCTAGTTTCCTTAAATCTCTCTACTTTTCGAACAAGGCAAGATGGGATTTTAAGGAAAGTATTTATCTTGTTAGATTTGATCATGAAGATAGAATCAAACAAGATAGATACTCCTAGGTTTAAGGTAACAAAATATATTCTCATCTATATTTCCAACTGCAAAACATATTTTCAAAATACATCTTTTACAAAATATTTTAGAAAAATTCTTTTTCAAACCGCAGCCATATTCCACTCAGGGACACAGCTGGTTCCCCAGCCTGGTTCCCTAAATGAGTATGTTATGAATTCTGTTCCAATCTTGTACCAGAATTCATACCATAACTCAAAACACATATAAGCATTTAAACCAAAGCATATAAGYCGTACCACARAGCATACWACATGAATTTTCGAGATTAAACATTTGAGTAGCATTTCTTCTATTCTTCATGTAATCTTCAAGACCTTGAATCTYCCTTTGAATACTTCAATTATGAGCACAACCTCTTTCTTCGAATGACTTCGAAAAGCTTCACACTTCAAGTCTTGGAATCAACTTAATTACTGCACATGTAACATGGTTAAGATGCAATAAAGGTATGTGACTGTTTTTCAGTATAACAGTCAAGGAAACAACTCCTACTGGTTCTGCACCAGTATATGAAATTTGTGTTTATTCAAATGTTCCCTGTAGTAAGATAAGTTAGTTTCAACATATACACATATAAGTATTAACTTGTCTGGGGAAACAGGTATCCTGTATCAACTGGTTCCCAAACCAAATATTTTCACAATTAAGTGTCCTGTTCCCTGTATCGGTTTGTCATCACTCAAAACCTAAGGGACTCAACAAATTTCCCCTTTTTGATGATGACAAACTAATCGAAGTTCCTACAACCAAACAAGTTAGAAACAAAAAACCTCAATTTGGTACTCAATTGAAATTGAGCACAACCAGCAGACTCAATGACTCAATGAATAAGTTAGCTAATCTAACTGATTCTTTAAACTAAAACTAACACTTGACTCAAACTAAATTAGCAGATTCTAGGCTTCAACTTCGACACTATTTCCCCCTTTTGGCATCATTAAAAAGTTTCTCAAGTAAAAGTAATGTGCACAAATTGTTAAATGTGCTCATCCATATAGTGGCATCGACTACCATTCAAGTGTTATGCTGCAAAAATTGATTAGTCAAACATAGCATCACATAGCAAGAATCATAGTTCATACAAGGCAGCAAAGTTCAACCAAAAGAACCCTAATCCACATAGAAGAAATGTTCGTGGATATGGTGAGAATAGTTATAGACCAACAGAATCAGTTATTTTAAGAAGCAAAATAAATAGGGGAGGGGAAACAGGAGCAAACAACATCACTCCTCTCCATCATACTCTTCCTCCTCCTCATCTTCATGCTCAACATCTTCTTCATCGTCATCAACTTCATCATCATCATCAACTTCTTCCTCGACCTCTTCATCCTCCTCAACAGGTTCCTCATTTTTAGGTTCCTCGTGCTGCTGCTGTTTATCCTTAGAATGTACTGGTTCCTCTATACCAGGAACCACCAAATTGCTTGCAGCAGCCATAGCTGAAACCTGAGTCTTTGGGGGAACAGTGTCGATACTTGGAGGCATTTGAGCTTTGATATCTGGAATCAAGAGCAACAATAACTATGTATCAGCTAGCTCCTTCTCCATCTGCTCTATCTTGGTATTGAAAGAAGTTGAGATACCCTGGACTAGCTCCATCAGTTTACCAAGAGTCTTCTCCTGGTTCTCCATTCTCTCCAAAACCACATTCTGTCTTGTTGGTTCCTCTGCCTTGGATTTCTTMTTTGGAGGGGGCTTAACCTCCACTTGTTCCTCAAATTTGAACCTCAACACATCAGCTCCAATATCAAGACCCTTTTGCTTAAGTATAGCCTTGGTGAACACTGTAACGGGTGCAGTAGATCCACTTAGGTTAACTTTGTTGTTCTTAAGCAATTGGGTAATGATAGATCCATAGGGGCAGTGAATGATGGGATGAACCATAATAGTTCATAATGTGATCAAGCATCAAGGAAGGAAGATTAATCTTTATCTTCTTCATCACCAAGTAGATCAGCACCATCTCCATGATGCGTACTGTTCCCCTTCCTTGAGCCCTTGGAAGAAGGACTTTGTTGCATAAAGAGTGCAGAACCAGCATGAGTGGTTCCTTCAAATTAACAGACTTAAACACAACATACTTCTTAGGCTTCTTCCCACCAAACAGAAAGTCATAAATCTCATTAAGTGTGACCCCTACCAACATAGGCCACCAATCACTTGAATACTTATCAAAACCATCCCTGGGTACTCCTAACATACTATGATAAATAGCTACAACATACTCACATCAACACCTCCACTTAGAACGAATTGACATTATCAGGAACTTTTCCAAATTACATACTAAAATTCTCTTAACACTAGACACATTCGCAAGCAGAACAATCAATAAAGGACATCCATCTTGGTATTCAATAGAACTTCTTTGTATTCAAGAGCAACAGTGCAAGCATTGAAGATAACCATACCTCAACTCTGACATCTCAGGACTAACACCAACTCTAGCACTTAGTCGTAGATACCTATGTATTGTGTGGTGACTTCTATAGACTTCTCTTTGACTTAGCGGAGGTGGGTTTGGTTGCTGTTGCCTATCTCTTGGTTCCCCTTTCAGAACTAGTATGATTGTTTCTTCTTCCTTCTTTTTCACTCCTTCTTTACTAGTGATGACAAGTCCTCCCTCTGACTGACTGAGTCCATCCGTAGTTAGCTCCTTTTTGACCAGTAGATTTACTTTCTTCTCCCTAACGCGAACTTCTCGAACTCCTGAGTTTAAATCTCCTCGTTGTTCTCATGCATCTGTTCCCCTATCTAGAAGTCGTGCTGGTTCCATGTGATGTGGAAATCCACCGTCTCAGTTTGATTTGCAGTGAGGCACACTTTCTTGAAGCTAAGTTGGATGTTTTGGTGGTGATGGGTGATTTTTGATGGTAGTGATTTGGGTTGCTTTTGTGGGAGTGGATAAGTTTTCGATAGAATACAGAGTGGTAAGTCATTGGGGTTTTTCGTTGTTGTTGAAGTGTTAGGGTTTACTTCATGATCCTCGTGTGATTTGAGAGATCACTTTGATGTGCCGCCTTCCCTTCCTCTTTCCTCTGCACTGTGTTTGATTCTCTTCCCCATATTCTTGATCGAGCCGAAGTGAAAATAACTTCGAATGAACCCCAGTTTACATTTTTTGAATTTGAATATTTAGCTTCAGAAACATAGCATTGAACTGGTGTTGTGGTGAAGAGGGTTAGAGTGATGAAGTTGTGAAGCTGCAACAGGGTGTTGCCACAGTATATTATATGAGCTTAATTCCATCAATGAAAAGAGTGGCTGAAGAATTAGCCAGTTGAGCCAAGAAGATAACCGGCACAGATTTAATCAAATTTGTCCAATGATCATATTCCTATAATATCTCAACCGACTCATTTGGCATGTGTAATCATATGGCCTTGATCCAAGCCAAAAATACTAAAATAGGATAATTTCTTTCAAAAAGAATTCTTAAAATCGCTACAGGAGTTTCCAAGATATATAAATCATCCGAAAAAACTATCAGAGTTGGTATGCTGTTTCCCTTGTGGCTACCTTATCAGAACACTTGCATCTTGGTTTTAGTGATTAAGTTCAAACCGTTACTTTTCTTGCAACAATGTCCTTTCATACCTTTTTTGAGGAATCAACATTCTACAAACCCTGAAGGATTTCGACATATGGTATATACCACAACAATACAAAGAGAAATTTCGTAGCCAAATCATTGGAGGGAAAGTATAGAAGCACATTTACCAAACTACTAGTACCTATGACAAATGGATACCTAACTTAAACTAAGCCTAAATAGGCTACTTTACTACTACAAAAAGACTCACGACACAGAGGTTTTGTGAAGATCTTCTGCCAATATTGATTCTTCACTTTATCAGAACACATCTCCACCAACCCTTTTTCTCAACCATTAATCTCTTCAAAGGTGTGTTCTAATTCAAATCGTTGTTTGGTTTGAGGCTAGACTGGGAGTCTTAGAATCTTTATAGAACTGCGTATTGTCACAAAAGAATTGAACTTACTGATTGTATATCAAACCAAAATCCTTCAGACTGGGTTCCTTATCTCCACAACTAGTTGCAGAACACCATGAAGCTTACATGCATTAATGTATTCTGATTTTAGTGTGGATGAAGGCCACTAATTCTATTTCTTAAGAACCCCAGATATTAGACAAGAGCCAAAAAATGTGCCATACCTGATGTGCCTTTCTATCAACAAGGAAACCAGCATAATCGTCATCTGTGTACCCAACAAGATCAATTGAACTACCTTAGTGGGGTACCACAAGCACATATCGTCTATTCCACAAGATACCTAAGTATCCTTCTAACAGCTTCAAGTGAGATTCCTTTGGATTGCTTTGAAACCTAGCACACAGCCAACAGAAAACACATATTCAGGTCTACAGCTGTTAGATAAAGTGGGACCCAATCATCCTCTATTATAGTTGAGGCTTCAAACATATGTTCCCCTCATTAGCATCCAGTTTTGTAGATGTAGGAACAGGTGTATCATAAGCCTTGCTGTTTCCATGCCAAATTTTTCAGCACTCTTTCAAGTACTTTTGCTATGGATCATGATCCCATCAGCTGTTTGCTTAATCTGCAAGCCAAGAAGGAAAACCTAATCTCCCATCATGCTCATTTCAATTCACTCTGCATAAGATTAGCAAACTCATCACAAGCACTGATTAGTAGCACAAAAAAATATCATTAACATAAATTTGTCTACAATCAAGTGGTTCCCCCTGGTTCTGATAAACAAGTCTTTGTCTACTGTTCCCCTTTTGTAATCATTCTTCATTAGAAGTTGGACAATTTTCATACCAAGCCCTTGGTGCTTGCTTTCATTCCATTCAAAGCTTTGTCCAGCTTGTAAACATGTTGGGGGAACACTTGTCCTCAAAACCAGGAGGCTGCTCGAACAATACTCTTCTTTCAAGTATCCATTCAAGAAGGCAGTCTTCACATCCATCTGAAACAACTTCATATTCATGTGAGAGCATAAGCAACAATTATTCTAATAGGCCTCTAATAGCTACAGGTGCAAAGTTTCATCTAACTATCCTTCTTGTGATGTACTTCACTCATAATCTATCCCTTTCTTGTTGATTGTAACCTTGCACAACTAGCCTTGCTTTATTTCTACTATGGTACCAAGGTCATCCAATTTGTTCTGATGACCCATTTTTACCAATGATGACCTCTCCTTAGGTCTAGGTACAGATGCAAACTTCATTCCTTTGAAATTGAATTCACTCATTCTTGCATTGCTTAGACCCCATCAGGATCAATTAAGGCCATTTTGTAGTCGTTGGCTCTACACTAGAACAGGAATGAATAGAAAGCACAAAAGTTTGGCAAATACTTCTTCTTGTTTGAATCCCTTATTAATGTTCTAATAATATTGATCAGGGGATGAGAAGAAAATACTTAAAACTTTTTGAAATAATATCATTTTGTGCTTTCTGATTTGTTTGGGAACCAGCAGGATCTTGAATCTCTTCCTCTTCTGAGGAACCAAAAGGATTCTCTTTCGTGCTATTTCCCCTTACCTCTCTTACCTCAAGTTCAGGAGTTGTTTCATTGTTATCCGTCTGATCTTCTGTTCCCCCTGAACTTCTTACCTGTCTATCACTTGGGGAACCATCAGGTCTTGGTTCCCTATCTGTGTCCTCTTCATCTTCTTCTCTAGGCCCTCCACCATCATTATCTGGTGGACCAGTGGGTGAGCCTAGATTAGCTTTCTCTTCATTTGGAGAACCAGCAGCATTCCCAGTGAACTCCATGAGTCCAATCACCTCATCAGGTTCAACATGTGCAATCTCAGAAGACATGTTAAACTCATCAAAAACAACATGGACACTCTCCTCAACACATAAAGTTCTCTTGTTAAAAACTTTATATGCTTTACTTTTAGCAGAATATCCAAGAAAGATTCCCTCATCACTCCTAGGGTCAAATTTATCAAGCTGGTTCTTCCCATTATTATGTAAATAACATTTGCATCCAAAGACACGAAAGGATGCAATATTAGGTTTTCTACCCTTTAGGAGTTCATAAGGAGTWTTCTTCAGCTTAGGTCTTATGAGACCTCTATTTAGTATGTAGCAAGCAGTGTCAACAGCTTAACCCCAAAAACTCTTAGGGAGACCACTCTCAATAAGTATTGTTCTGGCCATCTCCTCAAGAGTTCTATTCTTTCTTTCAACAACACCATTTTATTGAGGTGTTCTAGGGGCTAAGAAGTTGTGACTTATACCATGTTCCCTGTAATAACCAATAAAGTCAGCATTTTCAAATTCAGTACCATGGTCTGATCTTACCGAGACCAGCTTGTAGGAAAGCTGGTTCTCCACCTGTTTCACCAAAGTAACCCACTCATCAAATGTTTCATCCTTTGAGTGGAGCATTATCACCCAAGTGTACCTGGAATAATCATCAATAATAACACAGACATATCTATGACCTCTTCGACTTTGAACTCTCATGGGACCACACAAATCAATGTGTTAAAGTTTGAAGGGTCTGCTGGTACTCAAAATAGTTTTAGGCTTAAAAGAGATTTTGACCTGTTTCCCTTTGACACATTCTGAACAGACTCTATCTTGGCACTTCATGCTTGATGTTAGAAGTCAAAGTCTTGAGACTTAAGTTTATTCAGTAATGTCAAGCTTGCATGTCCAAATCTCTTATGCAAATCCATTGGTTATTATCTGAAATAGCTCTCAAACAGACAGACTTATCTTGAGGAATTTGATCAGGAATGTAATGTAACATCATGTCTCCTGTTCCTCACATATAAGTTCACCTGTTTGTGAGTTAACGTACTATGACTATGTGGCTTGAAACTCAACTCTATTACCTTTGTCACAAGTTGTTAAATGCTCAAAAGATTATGTTGCAAGCCTCAACATAATATACATCATCATTGCATTCGAAATGTCTTACCTACCTTACCTAAAACAGTGATGGTTCCCTTGCTATTCTCGCCAAAGGTGACACTTCCTCCATCAAAGGCTACTAGTGAGAGAAATTGCTCTTTATCTCCGGACATATGTCTTGAGCATCCACTATCCAAATACCAATAGGTACTTCTCTTCACTTTAGCCTGYAAGAACAAATCAAACATTAGATTTAGGAACCCATACTCTCTTGTGTCCCTTTTCCATAACATTTGCATCTAGTTGGTCTTTTCTTCTCCAAACCAACTTCACATGTTTATTGTTCTTATTCACACTATGTCTTCTAGCAGGACATTCATGAATCTTATGTCMATTCATACCACAATGATAACAAACATGCATGTCCTTAGACATAACATACTTACCTCTTTGGAATTCCCTGATCCATGTGGTTTCCCTGGGAGACCAGTTAGTCCTGGTTYCTTGTCTGTTATAACCAAGACCAACTCTCCCCTGGTTACCTCAATTTGATGTCAACTTACTTAATGTTTCCTGTGTAGTCAGTAGTTTACTCACATGTTTATGACTCTCATGTAATTCCTTCTCTCTTGCTTCAAGATTCTCAGTTAACAACTCATTCTTTTCTTTTAAAATAACAATGTCACTTTTTAAAGATTCAAGTTGAAAATTGAGGTTCAAGATCATATTATCCATAGACATGTCAGTAATCACTGGCTGCTTGCCTTTTTTCAATTGATAGATCTCAGCATGTAGGTCACATATCTTACCATCATATTCATATATCAACTCATTGATTTCTTCGCTGGTACCTGTCGAGGGAACAGTATAATGTGCAGCTTTGAGTAAAGCATTCTCTTTGTAAAGATCTTCTAAGTTACTAGCCATTATTTCAAAAGCTTTCAACAAAGAAGTCYTGCTACAAAAGGTTACTTTTCCTCTAGCTGCTGAAAAATCCAGAGACTCACTTGAGGTTGATAAGTCTCTGGGAGCCAGGAGGTCAGATCTTCTTCACCATCAATTGGATAGTTTGGTTTAGAAGATCTAGCCTTTTCAAGTTCCACCTTGCACTTGTCCAATTCAACCTCAAGCTCTGCCACTTGATCTTTTAACTCATGGCAAACTTCTTTAAGGTGATCACAACTGGCAATAACAACTTCACATTCAATACGTTTTTCTTTAAGTTCTCTTTTGCCAGTTATGTAAGTTTCACCCAGTTTATAGCATACATCTAATAAAGAGTATATACAAGCAAGCATATTATCTTTATCATACTCATGCATATCCTGCCTAACTTGTTCTAAGTTTACCTTGTGTTCATGCAGCACATCCTTCTTGGCCATCAAACATTTTTCGAATGTGCTGGTTCCCCCTCTAGTTTCGGGATCAGTGCTGTTTCCCTTGATGCTTGCAAAGGCAGTTATGCAGACACTAGGGTTAGGTGATTCTTCATCCTCATCAGATCCTGAGTCAAAATCACCCCACATTGATGCTATCATAGCATTCTTGAAGACTCGCTTTTCTCCAGACTTGGACTGTTTGTCCTTCCACTTAGGACAGTCTCTGATAAGATGTCCCTTCTCTCCACACTTGAAGCACCCTACAGAAGATGAGTTAGACTTTTTGAAATTCTTACCTTTGAAGTTCTTCCTCTAATCTCGGAGTGTTCTCTCAAACCTTTTGGCAATCATGCCAATCTCATCTTCATCCTCTTCTACTATTCCCTTAAGGGCTATGCCTCTTGCTGGTTCCTTCTCAGACTTTGAGTCAATCAATAATTCATGAGTCATGAAGGAACCAATCAKCTGTTCCAGTGACAAAGTAGACAAGTCCTTGGCTTCATAGATAGCAGTGATCTTGGCTGTCCATGCATCTGTTAAACTACGCAATACTTTTCTCACAAGATGCTCATCAGAAAAACTTTGGCCAAGGGATCTAAGATCATTGATTATTGTCATGAATCTACGAAAACAATCATTGATCTTTTCACCCTTGTTCATTGCAAACAATTCATATTTAGACATAAGCAAATCAATTTTGGATCTTTTTACCTCRCTGGTTCCCTCATAAGCAAGTTCAAGAGTATCCCAAATCTCTTTTGCACTACTGCATCCAGAGATTCGGTTGTACTCTGTCTCACCTATGGCTTGTTGTARTATGGACATTGCTTTTGCATTCTTCTCAAGCAACTTGTAATMAGYAGTYACCAACTCACTGTCTTTCTTTGGAGTCTTGTTCCCTTCAGAATCAATCTTCATGATTGTGTTTGGACCATTTTTGACTACAAGCCAACACTCATAGTCAATCCCCATGATCACATTCTTGATCCTGTTCTTCCACCATGCATAGTTACTTCCGTTGAACTTTGGTTTCTTGCTATCATAACCAATGGCATTTAACTCTGGAGTACTCATACTTGACTTTTCTAGATGTTACTCTTGCAAGAAGCCTTTGCTCTGATACCAATTGAACGTTTTATGATACTCACGAGGGGGGGGGGGGGGGTGAATTGAGTATTATGTTCTCCAACTTATTTTTCTTTCTTTTCGGATTAAGTATGAGGAACTAGTTGGGCTGGTTCCTGTATACAGCGGAATGTAAAYAAAATAATAAAGGAC
The DNA here is from genome assembly GCA_008642245.1 of Bassia scoparia. NCBI lineage: Eukaryota > Viridiplantae > Streptophyta > Magnoliopsida > Caryophyllales > Amaranthaceae > Bassia > Bassia scoparia. The sequence goes on along the minus strand of SNQN01004821.1, from coordinate 28,412 downwards.
ACACAAAGTTTAACGAGGTTCACCCAACTCTGGGCTACGTCCTCCTACCCTATGTTCTTTTATTAAAATACTCCGAAAAACAAAGAACACACTCGCCCTGCTGTTTCCCTACTCCGGGAACCAGCACACCCCACACTTAACTCTGAATGTGCACTCGACTCACACTCGTAAGTCCAACTTGTGTTTGAACTCACAAACACACACCTGGCTTTCAACCTCTCTGTTGAATGCCTTTACAATATCTCTTTTTAATTTACTTCTAAAAAGCTAATAAGAGAAATTAATATGCTCGACTAAGCTAACAAGGCAAGATGGGATTTAAGTAAAGTATTTCTCTTGTTCGATTTGATCATGAAGATAGAATCGAACAAGATAGATGCTCCTAGGTTTAAGGTAACACAATATATTCTCATCTATATTTCCAGCTGCAAAACATAGTTTCAAAATACATCTTTTACAAAATATTTTAGAAAAATTCTTTTTCAAACCGCAGCCATATTCCACTCGGGGACACAGTTGGTTCCCCAGCCTGGTTCCCTAAATGAGTATGTTATGAATTCTATTCCAATCTTGTACCAGAATTCATACCATAACTCAAAACACATATAAGCATTTAAACCAAAGCATATAAGTCATACTATAGAGTATACTACATGAATTTCCGAGATTAAACATTTGAGTAGCATTTCTTCTATTCTTCATGTAATTTTCAAGACCTTGAATCTTCCTTTGAATACAATTATGAGCACAACCTCTTTCTTCGAATGACTTCAAAAGGCTTCACACTTCAAGTCTTGGAATCAACCTAATTACTGCACATGTAACATGGTTAAGATGCAATAAAGGTATGTGACTGTTTTTCAGTATAACAGTCAAGGAAACAACTCCTACTGGTTCTGCACCAGTATATGAACTTTGTGTTTATTCGGCTGTTGCCTGTAGTAAGATAAGTTAGTTTCAACATATACACATATAAGTATTAACTTGTCTGGGGAAACAGGTATCCTGTATCAACTGGTTCCCAAACMAACTATTTTCACAATTAAGTGTCCTGTTCCCTGTATCGGTTTGTCATCACTCAAAACCTAAGGGACTCAACAAATTCCCCCTTTTTGATGATGACAAACTAATCAAAGTTCCTACAACCAAACATATTAGAAACAAAAAACCTCAATTTGGTACTCAATTGAAATTGAGCAAAACCAGCAGACTTAATGACTCAATGAACAAGTTAGCTAATTTAACTGATTCCTTAAACTAATACTAACACTTGACTCAAACTAAACTAGCAGATTCTAGGCTTCAACTTCGACACTATTTCCCCCTTTTGGCATCATTAAAAAGTTTCTCAAGTAAAAGTAATGTGCACAAATTGTTAAATGTGCTCATCCATACAGTGGCATCGACCACCATTCAAGTGTTATGCTGTAAAAATTGATTAGTCAAACATAGCATCAGATAGCAAGAAACATAGTTCATACAAGGCAACAAAGTTCAACCAAAAGAACCCTAATCCACATAGAAGAAATGTTCGTGGATAGGGTGAGAATAGTTACAGACCAACAGAATCAGTTATTTTAAGAAGCAAAAWAAAWAGGGGAGGGGAAACAGGAGCAAACAACATCACTCCTCTCCATCATACGATTTTGGGAAAAGTATAAAAAACAATCGAACAGTGGAGGCAAAGCTGCGAAGGATGATGCGATTGTCAAAGGGAAGGAGAAAAAGGTCTGGGTTTCTGGTATTGAAGTTAGCTCCACTGCGAGTGAGGAGATTCTTACTCCAAGATTCTCTTTGGAGTCTTTGAAACAACAATTAGAGTTCGTCGCGAATTCTCGGAGTTCCTATATATGATTCATCGGAGGCTTGAATAGAGTGTCCCGATTACATACTTTGGCAGATAAAGGTATCACTATTATCCCTTCTTCCTCGAATCATGTACTGACTAATGTGATTAGGGAAAATGCCACAAAAGGGGAAAAGGTATTGCATAATGCTTCTATGGATTTGATTAAGGAATGGGAATTTAAGGAAAAAACAGAATAAAAAACCTAAAATTACAATTGAGGATAGATGTAAAGGATGAGATTGAATTCTAGAGTACTACTGTAACATGTGTGATTTTGGGAGCTAATCCTCCACCACATGTAATGGAAGGGTTTGCTTATAGAGTATGGGGGAAGCTGGGTGTTGAACTTGTTGCTCCTATTCGAAAGGGGGTTTTCCTAATTCATTTTAAGGATACGATAACACCCCGACCACACACTAGGTTAGGCCACGTATCACCAAAGGGCATCCTAGACTGATAATCTGACTCCACAGGTTAACACGAGTCCTTTCGACACATTTTGACCTGACTCATGCGCATCTCGGGAAACTTCCCAAGAGGTCACCCATTCTAAGACTACTCCCAGCCGAGCACGCTTAACTGCGGAGTATCTTAGTAAATGAGCTCCCTAAAATGAAGATGCATCTTGTTGACATGAGTATCTTATCAAATCCTCTTAAACCAATATCATGGGTGTTACAATCACCCCCACTTAAGGATGGAATGCAACGCCCTCGTTGCGCCTTGAAACTCCACAATTACTAGAAGGAAGCTAGTCACATAGCCCCAAAATCCTCCCTCGCTAAGCGTCAAACCTCTACACTAGGTTATGGATGCGGTCACAAGGTTACTCTGATACCATTTGTAACACCCCGACCACACACTGGGTTAGGCCACGTGTCACCAAAGGGCATTCTAGACTAATAATCTGACCCCACAGGTCAACACGAGTCCTTTAATTTTGACGCATTTTGACCTCACTCATGCGCACCCTCGGAAACTTCCCAGGAGGTCGTCCACCCTAAGACTACTCTCAGTTGAGCACGTTTAACTGCGAAGTATCTTAGCAAATGAGCTCCATAAATGGAAGATGCATCTTGTTGACATAAGTAGCTTAATAAATCCTCTTAAACCAATCTCATAGGTGTTATAGATACCCAGGCTCGAGATGCTGTTGTGAAAGGGCATTTTGTGTTTTATAATCACTCTATGATTATGAAATCTTTGCATGAGAATATGAATGTTTTTGGGGCCAAAATTTCAACAGTTCTAATTTGGGTGATTTTATTCCAACTGAATATTAAGTATTGGGTAGAACAATGCATGTTTAAATTAGTAGAATGCATTGGGAAGCCTATCAAGCTAGATCAAGCTAGTGCAAAGAAGTAAAAATTATAGTATTCAAGAATTTTCATTGAGGTCGGGTAGTGAATGAGGAGTTATCAGATACTTTTACTTTTGAGAATGAATTGGGTGTTGATGTGGAGCAGAAAGTGAGTATGCTTGGAAGCATGTGGTGCATGGGAACTGTAAGAATTTAGGGCATAAGCAGGAACATTGTAGAGCTCATAAAAAACAAGTATGGCAACCAAAAGTTTCACCCATGCATAAACCTGGACCTGCAGCCCTAATAGATGATGAGGGCTTTACACTGGTAGGATCAAAGAGAGCTGGTAAGGAGGGCATGAGCACTCAAGCATCTGGTGTTCAAGTTCAAAACAAATTTGATATGCTAATGTTTTATACTGACAAGACAAAAGAGGCTCAAGGAATGACTCTGGAAAAGGGTATTTGAGAATTTAGGTGGGGGGGGGGGGGGGATGCCTCCTTCCCAACATGGATGATATTTTATGTTGGGATGTAAGAGGGCTCAACATTAAGGCAAAACAATTGGAGGTGAGATATTTGTTCTCCAAACATAATGTGAAAATGTTGGTCCTTCTAGAAACTAAGGTTAGAGCTAAAATATTTAGAGAGCTCTACATTACATTATGTCCAGGGTGGTGTATAACTTCAAACATCCATTGGAATGGTCGAGGTAGAATTATTCTTGCTTGGGATCCTTATGCTTTTCAGGTTGCTATTAGAGTTTGTGGAGCACAATTTATACACTATAATTTGGTTCCAAGTAGAGGTAAACAAGCTTTTGATTACACCTTTATTTATGCCATGAATGATAGATCAGGAAGTTTGATTTTATGAAAGCAAATGTGTGCATTGTATGACAATGAGCAAGGTCCATGTATTGATGATCTTATGTGACTTCAATAATGTACTCTATACTGATGAACGAATTGGAGCCCCGATCTATAAGAAGGAAGTTGAGGATTTTTGAGCTTGCTTTCATACCTGTCAACTTCAGAATGCAAAATTCACTAGTATGTATTATACATGGAGTAATAAAAAAGATGAGCATAACCTTGTTTTTTCTAAGATAGAACGAGTTCTAGCAAATGGTGCATGGGTGGATGCTTATACCAACACTGAAGTCATTTTCCTTCATGAAGAATATTTTGCCACAGTCCAAGCTTCATCTAGTGCTTTCATGTTACTAAAAGGAAAAAGGCATTCATATATTTTTCCTATGTGGAAGGCTCATGAAAAATTTGAGGAGTTGTTCTCACAAGCTTGGAAGAAGTAAGTTACTGGGTTTCCTATGTATAAGATGGCATGGAGAATGAAAGAGGTTCAAAAAGCTCTCAAGTCTCTTAAGAACCACATTTTTCAGAACATCCACCATGAGGATCACAAGGCTTTCATTGAACTACAGTTATGCCTTGAGAAACTCCACAATTGTCCAAATGACATGGGAACAAGGCATAAGGTGTATGAAGCTCATTAGAATTACAAAGTTGTTCATGCAAACTATCCGAGTTTTTTGAGGCAAAAATGAAAAGGGGAGTGGTTGGTGGATGGTGATAACCCTCTTTCATAGAAGAATGAGAGTCAAGACTAACATAAATAGGATCAATGCAATTCAAAACCAAGATGGTGCCTGTATATATGATCAGTAGACACTGAATGAGAGTTTTGTCTCTCATTTAATTTTCAACACTTTATGAATGCTCAGTTGGCCAGCAGAATACCTATCAGAGGTAAAATTATATAGCAAGGTAACTAACTACATTATCATCAGCATGACCTTTTAAGTCTTGATTTCATTGGAAAGGAAATTAAAGATACTACCTGGTCTATTCTTGTTTATAAAGCTCCAGGAGATGAGGGTATCAGTAGTAGATTTTTCAGAGATGCTTGGGACACCATTGGTGCTGATGTTGTGGCTGTTGTGCACGACTTCTTCCACACTGGTAAAAGTTTTAAAGATATTAATACCATTGCCATAACCTTAGTTCCTAAGGTTAACTGTCATGTTCAGGTCAATGAGTATAGACATATAGCTTCTGTGTTCCAGGCTTAAGGTAGTGCTTCCTGTAGGCCGTGGGCCGTGCCCTCGCGTATAGCAGGCGCGCGGCTTGGTACTACATCGATGCTTTGCGTCGTGGGCTTGAGCCACGGAGCCCGCACGTGAGTGCGTTGGGGTAGTGTTGTCGAGAAAGGGGAGTCGCCACCGTGCCTATAAAGGTTATTCACAGACGCCCGAAACGTTGGTGCCAAATTAATGGCCCCACATCCGATCCAGTAACCAGTCGTGGGTTCGGGGACATGGTACGAATCAGATCTGTAACCCAATTCGCCCGCATGTAGCGGCCTCTACTCGGTCTCATTGCAATTCCATCAACCGGTTATGAATGCACAGTAACTTACAATTTTTACACCTTAGAAGCGTACTAACCCTAAAGATTACTACGAAAGTGGGTTCTATTATGCACAAGGAACTACCTAACTAGAATTGTGACCACTATTGCGTTAATCAAATTAAAACGTGCCTAATAAAAATCGGTTGTCATGATTTATCTGACTTTAATGTGATACGCATAATTTCGGTTCTTGTTTAAGCAATATATACCAAGTGTGATTAGGATAGTACAAACGAAACATGAAACAACAGGTTAGTAAGCATAATAATGTATATTATCCTTCTCACCTTGTCTCTGCAAATTACACAAATCGTTAAAGTAAAACAAAAAAGAGACGTCCTTTGATCGAATTGCTAATCAAGACAAAGAAACATGTTAGTATTGACAATAACGATATGCATAATGATAAATTGTGACATAAGTGCGTGATAATAATAATTAATGTTAACGAAAAAGAATTTCGAAAACACAAGATAACCAATCCTACATATTTACAATGAGAGGATCAAAAGTCGGTTTCTAAACATTGTGTAAATTAAATTAGAACTCATGATAATACATAATCAAGTTAAAAGAAAACGAAAAGAAGTTGTATGTGATAATCTCAGAAGTAACCTTGTTATCGGCTGTTGGATCGAAACAGAATTGATGCTAGAACTCAAGAATGTATGTGTTTAAGTGTATGAAGAGTGTGAGAGTGTGAATAAGCAAGTTTAGGGACTGTGATAAGTTGAATGACGTGTGTCCGTCTCGAAATGAGCAAGGCACGTATTTATAGGGGGAAGGATGGAAAAATCCTGCGTATACACGCAAGAAGCTGTGTATATACGCAGGAGAGACCTGCGTATATACGCAGCTCTGCGTATATGCACCTAGGAGCGTATTACGGCAGGCCCTGCTATATACGCTCGATTATCTCGCGGTATTTTTTGATTTCCTCCGATTTATTTCGTGATTTGCCTTGTATCGACGCACTTAAGACACCCTTGCTCTCCAAGCAGAGAGTTCTAGAGTGTTCTAGAAGGTTCCACGTATTTCCGGGGTATTTTTGTGTATTTGTATTTTTTTTTGTAATTTTCTGCGATAAAAACTTATAAAATTCACAGAAAAATATGAGAAAATAGAAAATATAATCTACAAATATGGGTGAGCTCAGAAAAATGTGAAGAGTGCAATGAAAAGTGGAAATTATGGAGATCACCAATATAAATTATTTTAAAAAATCCTAAAAATAGAAAATAAATAAAAGAAAATATTTTTGCCCCCTTTATTTGTTCTTTGCTCAATAGTTCCGAGTATGACCTCACGTATTTCCAACTTTTGTGAGTTCAAAGCATCTTTTCTAAGTCGAAACAATCGCGAGACGCGGTATGTTTCATCACTGATTACTCATTTGGGGAGACACTTTTAGGTGTCTACACTTCCAGATTTAATAGCTCCTAATTAGGGTGCTTTCATTGTTGGAAGAAGTATTATTAATAACATTCTAGTATGTCAAGACTTAGTAACACACTACTCAAGGAAGAATGTGAGTAAAGGTTGTCATGAAGGTGGATCTCCAAAAGGATTACGATACAATAGAATGGGGGTTTGCGTCTGATTTACTGTATGCTCTTAACTTTCCTAAATACTTTGTGGATGCGATAATGGCTTGTATTTCTACCATAAGCTTTACACTTTTGATTAATGGCAGGGGGATCCCATCTCTCTCTTGCCTTTTGTCCTATGTATGGATTATTTAATTAGAACTCTTGAATACTCAAGTTAGAAGCCAAGCTTCAGATTTCATCCAAGATGTGGAAACATTTAGCTTAACAACCTTTGTTTTGCTGATGATTTAATGATTTTCAATAGAGGTGATTGTAAAAGGGTGAAGCTCATGATTCAAGGATTGAAAAATTTTGAGAAGTCTACTGGTTGGTAGGCAAATAAGGGCAAATATGAAACTTTCTATGCTAATATGGATGCTGAGGTGGTACAAACTGGTTTCAAGTTGGGGTCTTAGCCTTTCAGGTATTTAGGAGCCCCTTTGTGTCATATATAGGAGACTTTTTGCTTTTGTTTGTGAGCAACTGGTGGAAAAATGGTGAGAAGAGTAAGAGGATGACAGCCTATGAACATATCATTTGCAGGGAGGTTGCAGTTTGTGAATGTTGTACTGATGAGTGTTTGTAATTATTAGATGTAGATTTTCATCTTGCCTTGTTCATTGATTCAAAGGATTAACCACATTTGTAGGAGCTACCTGTGGCATGGGAATGCTTATAGTGATCAAGGTGGTCATATTAGGTGGAGTACGTACGGTATGTTCTGCTAAGAAGTATGGGGCATTGCGTTTTAGAGACTTCAACTTGGAGAACAAACTGTCAATTGGAAAGTTTGTATGGAATATCTCTAAAAACTTAGGATTAGTGGTCTTATAAGCTTGACATTGGTGATAGTTGGGTGTGGAAAGCAATGTGTAAGGTGAAAGAGTTCTTGAAAGGCATTCTTGCTGATCATTGGAAGAAACCTGGTGCCTTGGCATAAGTTAGCCTGGCATAGGTTCTCTATACCTAAACACCAGTTTATTTTATGGATCATGCCACATAATAGGCTGAAGGTTAAGGAAAGGTTGTATAAGTTTGGAATTTGCAGTGATGACAGTTGTTGTATATGTGGCATGGCAAGTGAAACTACGTAACACCTTCTCTGTCATTGTCATTATAGTAAAGAGGTTTGGAAGCATTCAATGGAGTGGCTACGATGTCATAAACAGTTGAATAATTTTAAGCATCTTGTTAAATGGACTAATAGAAGGTCTCATGACAGTAAAATTATGCATGTTGTAATGATCATCTCCATTACTGTTGTATGCTATGGTATTTGGAAGGATAGGAATCAAAGCTTCTGGAAACGTTGTACCCCTAGTATTCTGCATACTTGTAATATGGTATGATTAAGTGTGATGTTAAGGTTAGATTGTAATTATTTCACACAATTCCTAGTAGTGATATGATAGGGATTTGTTAGCTAAGCTGTAATTTTCCTTTGTGAGGCTACTAGTTGTTTAGCCTTGTTGATGTATGAATGTTTTTGTGGCAATAAATTTAAAGTTATGTCACTAGTAGAAAAATATACAAAAGTTGCACCTCAAAAGCTGGGGTTATGTAAAACCCCGGCATTTGAGAGTCAAAAGCTAGGGTTTTTCAAATAACCCCATCATTTAACCCAACTTAGAGACCAAAAAATTGGAAAAATCACAAACGCTAGGGTTTTTTTTTAGAAAACCCCAGCTTTTGACTATATTAAAAAATTCAATAAATTAAAATAAACCAAGGAAACCCTATTTCAACACTTCACTCAATCTTACACGCCTAATCCTCTTTCCTCTCACCTCTCTTTCACTTCTTTCTCCTCTTTCACTTCTCTCTCCTTCTTCTTCTTCATCAAGAATGTTTCGAGCAATACGAGCCCACCAAGCGGAGACATGGTCGAGGAGGTTGGGGTTGGACTCGCAGAGGACATGAGGTCGTCCCTGGCAAGGATGCAGTCGAGGGTCTCGGTGAGGGAGAAGTAGAGGGTGGGGGGAGGGGGAGTCGAAGAAGGAGGAGATCTGGTGATGGGAGAGGTGGTGGCACTAGTGGAAAAAATGCTATTTGTAACGCCCTATTTGTAACAGGCACACTGATTGTCAGTTACAAAAAACTTATTTGTAACGGACATAACTAAAAGTTTGTTACAAATAGCAGGTTGAAGAAATGCGGAAATGATATTTGTTACGGGCTGTTTGAATGTCAGTTACAAATAATATTATTTGTAACGTGCAGTTTATTTGTCCGTTACAAATATCCTTTTAAAAGAAATAAAAAATGTTTATAACATATTTTTCCTTATGTCCGTTACAATTGAATCATTGTAAACAAAGACATTGTAAATGTCAACAAACAAAATACACGTAAAAGAAACCCTCCCAGTTTCGCTCTTTTCTTTCACGCAACCAAGATYGTTCGCTCGCCGGTGCTGCTGCCACCATTGCTGCCTCCCTCTTAATCGTCTTTGAAGGTTATGTGATACTCAAGAGGGAGGGGGGGTGAATTGAGTATAATTATCTATTACCAATTTTTCTTTCTTTTCGGACTTAGTATGAAAAACCAGTTGGGCTGGTTCCTGTAAGCAGCGGAATATAAGTAAAGCAATAAAGAAACACAAGATTTAACGAGGTTTCACCCAATCTGGGCTACGTCCTCCTACTACTGTTCTTTTATTAATCTACTTTGCAAAACAAAGAAATACTCAATTCTTGCTGTTTCCCTATCGGGAACAGCACACCTCAACTCACCTGAATGTGCACATTGATACACTGTAGTCCAATTTGTTGCTTTGAACTCACAACACTCACCAGGCTTCAACCCTCTTGTGAATGCTTTACAATGAACAACTTTTTCTCTCTTCTTGATTTACTTCTTAACAAGCTAAGTAAGAGAAATATGAGCTCGACTATGCTCTTGTGTATGATCTCATAAGTTCTTGTGCTTTTCTCTCAAATATTAAACTCTTTTGATCCGTCGAGAGAGATGTAGAATTAGAAGTATAGATGAGTAATTTATATGTTTATTGACTAACCCTGATCCTTAAATCTCACTTGCCGTCAAGGCAAGATGACGATTTAGGAAAGTATTTATCTTGTTCGTTTAAATCTTTAGGAAATAACGAAAAGATATATACTCCAGGTTTAAGCAATAATCCATATTCTCTCTATATTTACAGCTGCAAACTTCATTTCTAAATATCCTTTACAAAATATTTTAAGAAAAACTCTTTTTCAAACGCAGCATAATTCTACTCAGAGACAACAGTGGTTCCCCAGCCTGGTTCTCTTAATTGAGTATGTTATGTTATGTTCATCTTGTACCAGATTCATACCATAATAGAACACATATAAGCACTTAAACTATAGCAATTAAGTCACACTACAGAGCATATTACATGAATTCCTAGATCTAATCGTTTAAGAGTATTTCTTCGATTCTTCATGCAATCTTCAAGTCTTTAAATTCTTCCTTTGAATACTTCAATTTTGAGCACACTTCTTTCTTCGGATTTTTTCGAAAGGCTCCATACTTCAAGTCTTGGAATCATCCTATTACTGCACATGTAACATGGTTAAGGTGCAACAAAAGGTATATGACTGTTTTTCAGCTTAACAGTCAAGGAAACAATTCTTGCTAGTTTTGGACCAGTATATGAGCTTTGTGTGTATTTAGCTGTTCCCTGTAACAAACAAGTTAGTTTCAATGCATACACAATAAGTATTAACTTGTTTAGTGAAACAAGTATCCTAAATCAGCTGGTTCCCAAAACCAACTATATTCAAAATTAAGTGTCCTGTTTCCTGTAATGGTGTGTTTCATTCAAAACCTAAGGGACTCAACAAATTCCCCATTTTTGATGATGACAAACTAAATCGAAGTTCCTACAACCAAGCAAGTTAGAAACAGAAAACCTTCAATTTGGTACTCAAATGAAATTGAGCACAACCAGCCGACTCAAGGACTCAATGAACAAGTTAGCTATTCTAACTGGTTCCTAAGTAAGAAAAAGAAAAAGACTCAATCTAAACTTAATGACTTAATGAACAAGTTAGCTATTCTAACTATTCTAACGGGTTCCTAAGTAAGAGAAAGAAAATGACTTAATCTAAACTTAATGACTCAATGAACAAGTTAGCTATCTAACCGGTTCCTAAGTAAAAACTTAAACTAAGCTAGCAGATTCTAGGCTTCAACTTCGACACTATTTCCCCCTTTTGGCATCATTAAAAATCTCTTAAGTGATGTGCACAAATTGTTAAATGTGCTCATCCATACAGTGGCATCGACCACTATTCAAATGTTATGCTGCAAAAAGACAATCAGTCAACCATGTGATAATCAACCAGGTCATCACATAGCAAAATATTATAGTTCATACAGACCAGCAAAGTGCAACCAAAAGGACCCTAATCCACATAGAAGAAATGTTCGTGGATTGGGGAGAATAGTTACATACCATCAGAATCAGTTATTTTAAGAATCTAAAGAAAATAGGGGAGGGGAAACAGGAGCAAACAGTATCACTCCTCTCCATCATACTCTTCCTCCTCCTCATCATCATGCTTAGCATCATCTTCCTCATCATCTGCTTCATCATCATCATCAACTTCCTCCTCGACCTCTTCATCCTCATCAGTTGGGTCTTCAACCTTTGTTTCTTCATGCTGCTGCTGTTTATCATCAGTATGCACTGGTTCCTCAATACCCGGAATCACCAAGTTACTTGCAGCAGCTAGAGCCGAAACCCAAGTCTTGGGAGAAATAGATTCAATACCTGGAGCCATCTGAGCTTTGACATCGGGAACAGTAAGCAACAACAACTGAGTCTCAGCCAGCTCCTTCTCCATTTGATCGATTTTGGTATTGAACGAGGTTGAAATACCCTTGACAAGTTCCATCAACTTACTAAGAGTTTTCTCTTGGCTCTCCATTCTCTCCAGAACAACATTTTGACCCGTTGGTTCCTCTGCCTTGGCTTTCTTCTTTGGAGGWGGCTTAACCTCCACTGGTTCCTCAAACTTGAACCTTAACACATCAGCACCAATATCAAGACCCTGTTGCTTAAGTATAGCCTTCGTGAACACTGTAACTAGTACAGTGGATCCACTTAGGCTAACCTTGTTGTCCTTAAGCAATCGGGTGATGATTGAACCATAAGGCAGAGAATGATGAGATGAACYATAACAGTTCATGATGTGATCGAGCATCAAGGAAGGAAGATTTATCTTAATCTTCTTCATCATCAGGTATATCAGTACCATCTCCATGATGCGTACTGTTCCCCTTCCTTGAGCCCTTGGAAGCAGGACTTTGTTACACAGTGAATGCAGAACCAGCATCGGTGGTTCCTTCAGATCAACAGACTTGAAAACAATATATTTCTTGGGCATCTTCCCACCAAATAGAAAGTCATAAATTTCATCAAGAGTGACCCCTACCAACATAGGCCACCAATCGCTAGAATATTTGTCAAACTCATCCCTTGGTACTCCTAACATGCTTGAGACAGAAGAAACTGACATACTAACTTCAACACCTCCAACATTTGAACCAATAGACATAGCAGGCAGCTGTTTTAGATTCACATAAAATTCCCTTACCCCAGACACATTCGCAGCAGAACAATCAAACAAGGACATCCAACCTTRGTATTCAATCAAACTCTTGTATTCAGACAAAGCAGGCACATTGAAATAACCATCCTCAACTCGACATCCAGATAACACTACTCTAGCACTTAAGTCAGTAGAACCAATGAAGGGAGATTCTACAGACTTACCTTTGACAGAGCGAGGTGGTTTGAGTGTTGTTGCCTTTCTCTTGGTTCCCTTTCAGAACCAGTTGATTTTTCTTCTTCTTCCTTCTTCACTTCCTTCTTTACTGTAGAGCGTAGCCTCCCTCTAACTGAAAGCTCCACCATAGATACCCCTTCCTTTTAAACAGTGTTTTGAACTTCCTCTTCTCCAGTAACAACCTTCTCGAACTCCTGGTTTAAATCCTCTTGTGTCTCGTGCATCTGTTCCCCTTGAGAGTGTGTTGGTTCCTTGATGGTGGAACCACCACCTTCAGTTGGATTTGCATGAGGCACAATTTCCTTAGAGCTAAGCTTAGATGTTTTTGGTGGTGATGATGTTTTCTGAAGTGGATTTGGGTTAACTTTWGTGGGAGTGGAAGTTTTCGAAGAATCAGTAGGTGGTAAGTCGGTGGTTTTTATCTCGGGTTGTTGTGTGTTAGGGTTTTCTTCATTGACTCTCTGAGAATGAGAGGAATCGCTTGATTGACCCCTTCCTCTTCCTTTCCTGCCTGTGTTTGATTTTCTACCCATAATTGATTGATCGAGGACGAAGGTGAACAGTAGCTCGAGGAACAATACTTTCAAATTTGAATTTTGTGTCAGAAAACAGAGCACTTGAAAGAAAGGAGAGAGTGTAGAGTGATGAAGAGTTGTGAGCTGCAATAAGGGGTTAGCACAAGTATATATAGTGAAGTAATCATCAATGAAGCAAGAGGGTGAAGAAATATAGTCGGTTGAGCCAAGAGATAACGGCTAGATTTTGAAATTAAATTTGCAATGATCACATTCCATAAATATCTCAACCGACTCTAATTTAGGCATGTGTATAATGCTTGATCAACAAGCCAAAAATAACGAAATAGGATAAATTTCTTCCAAAAAGAAAAATACTCCTAAGTAATTTCCAAGAGATATAAAATATCAATCGAAAAACATATCAAAGTGGTCTTGCTGTTTCCCCCCTTGCTGGTACCTGTAAGAAATCTTGGCATTCTGTTTCTGTATTATGGTTCAACTAACTGCTTTTTCTTGCAACAATGGCTTTCAACCCTTTTTGAAGGAATCAGCCATCTAGCACAACTGAAGGATTTGAGATAGGTATATACACACACACAAACAAAAGAAATTTTTAGCCAATCATTGAGGGAAAAGTAGGAAGCCATGTTCTTGAAACCTACTTAACTAGACAAAAAAAACAGAAAAAACCTAACTAACTAAGCTAAAGACTCTAATCTACAAAAAGACTCACGATGTAGACCTAAAATTGGTTGTCTCCGCCAAAAGAGGTAATCCAGTAGAAACTACGCGTCTCGCGATTGTTTCGATTAGAAAAGATGCTTTGAACTCACAAAAGTTGAAAATACGTAGGTCATACTCAGAACTATTGGCAGGACATAAAGGGGCAAAAATATTTTCTTTTATTTATTTTATTTATTTTCTATTTTTAGGATTTTAAAATAATTTCTACTAGTGACTCCATCAAATTCATTTTCATTGCACTCTCACATTTTTCTGATCTCACGCAGTATTTTTTAGATTATTTTTCTGATTTATATATTGCTATGATTTTTATAAGTTTTTTATACGAGAAATAAAAAAAATACAAAATACACAAAAAACCCGGAAATACGTGGAACCTTCTAGACAATCTAGAACTCCTTGCTTGGAGAGCAGGGTGTCTAGGTTGCGTCGAATCAAGGGAAATCCGAAATAAAATCGGAGGAAATAAAAATTACGCGCCGAAAATTGAGCGTATATAGCATAGGGCCTGCGTATATATCGCTCCTAGGCTGCGTATAATACGCAGAGCCTGGTATATAGCAGGTTCTACCTGCGTAATACGTAGACTGCTTATACGCTCGATTTTCCCCTCCTTGTGCTATAAATACGTGGCCTTTGCTCCATTTCGACAGACACACACGTCTATTCATTTTCCCCGTCCTACTTGCGTGATTTACTCAACATCTCAACACTCCTAAATACATACGTTCTCTGAGTTCTAGCATCGATTCTGTTTCACTTCAACGAGCGATAACAAGGTTTACTTCTGGATTACTAAAGGTCTAAGATACTCACAAGAGGGGGTGAATTGGTATATCGACTGTGACTAATTTTTCTTTTTGCTTTGATCTTATGATAAGGAACCCAGTTGGGCTGGTTTTCTATCGCAGCGGATGTAATAAAGCAGTTAAAAGAACCCCACCGCAGTATTTAACGAGGTTCACACTCCGGGATACGTCCTCTAACCTTACCTTTTATTAATCAACTCTGAAAAAAAAGAATTGCTCACTCTATTCTGTTTCCCTCTCGCGGTAACCAGTACACCTCACTCTGAATGTGCACCGACTCACACTCGTAAGTCCCAACTTGTGTTTGAACTCACAAACACTACCCAGGCTTTTCAACCCCTCTGTGATAGCCTACAGAAATTATTTCTATGAATTACTTTTAGAAAGCTAAGTAAAGAGATGTTGTATGCTCGATGTATGCTCGTGTATGACTTATATTTATGAACTAGTGCCTTTCTGTGTTTCTTTCTCTCAAGTAGTATTTCCTCTTTTAATCGGTTGGAGAGAGTTATAGAAGTTGAAAGTACGAGACGTATATATATTAATTTAACCTAGTTTCCATAAATCTATTTGCCAAACAAGGCAAGATTAGTTTTTGAAAAGTATTTATCTTGTTTCGATTTTATCTAAGATTTTTGATCGAACAAGATATTACCCCTAGTTTTAAGTTAATATAAATATATCCATCTATAATTCAAGCTGGCAAATAATCTTTCAAAATATCTTTGGAAATAATTGTTTAGAAAAATTTAAAAACCGCAGCCACATTCTACTTCAGGAACTAAGCAGGTTCCGCTTGGTTCCTGAGTGTGGTTTGAATTCTGTTCCTAATCTTTGTACCAAGAATTCACAACATACCAAAAACAGACTTAAGCATTTAGTTCATTTCTTTATCACACTAACAGAGCATACTTACATGAATAATCCTTATTTAAATCTAAATTACAATTATTCGAATTTCATGCAACTTCAAGAACTTGAATCTTTCCTTTATTACTACTTCAATCTTTTGAGCACAAGCTTTCCTTCTTCGAATTAATCTCGAGGATTCACATCAGTATTGGAATAGATCTATATATGCAATTACATGTTACATGCAACAAAAGATATAATGACTGTCTTCAGAATAACAGTCAAGGAAACAGCTCGTACGGTTCTGCACCAGTGAATGAGCTCTTATGTAATCAGTTGTTCCTGTAATAAACAAGTTAAGTTTTCAAAGCATTCCCTCACTAAAATATTACTTGTCTAGGGAAACAAGTTTCTAAACTAGCTGGTTCCAGAACAACAATATTCCATACTTTAATCATCCTGTTTCCTGTAATGGTTTTGCATCATTTCACAACTTAGGAACTCACCAAATTCCCTTTTTGATGAGACAAACTTAATCGAGAGTTCCTGTAACAAACAAGTTAGAAACAGACAACTTCAATTTTGTACTCAAAGAAGTTTGAGCACAACCAGCAGACTCAATGACTCAATGAACAATGTTAGCTATTCTACTGGTTCCTACAAAGAAAAAGACTCAATGAACCAAGTTAGCTATTCAGTTTCCTAAAGAAAAAGACTCAATAAACAAGTTAGCTATTTAACTGGTTCTATAAGAAAGACTCACTGAACAAGACTTAACTAACTAGAACTCTGGCTTTATGAACTTCGACACTCTTTCCCTTTTGGCATCATTAAAAATCTCACAAGTAAAACACATGTCACAATTGTTTAATGTGCTCATTCCATCACAGTGGCATAACCACATTCAAGTATGCATGCTGCAAGAGATAAAATGGACATAGCATCACATATCAAAATAATTAATAGTCATCATAAGCTCAGCAAAAGTTAACCAAAAAGGCCTAATCCACATAGAAAGAATGTTCGTGGATAGGGTGGAATAAGTACAGGGGCCAGACAGAAGTTGTTATTTATAGAATTCAAAGAAAATAGGGGAGTGGGGGAAACAGGAGCAAAAACATCACCATCTTCATCATACTCTCCTCTCCTCATCATCGAGCTCAGCATCTTCATCATCAATCATCATCTGCATATCATCATACATCTACATCTCTCACCTCCTCATCATGCAGCTGGGTCCTGACCTTGTCTCTCAGTCGCTGTGTTCTTATCAATATCCCTGGTTTGATCCTCGAACCACCAACTCAGTTGCCGCAGCTAGAAGCCGAGACTTGAGTCTTAGGAGAAACAGAGCTAATACCCGGAGCCATCTGAGCTTGACATCAGGAAACAGTAGTACAGCAATTGAGTCTCAGCTAACTCCTTCTCCATACTGACCAAGTCTTGCAGTGACGAGGTTTGAAATACCTGAACCAGCTCCATCACTTACCAAGAGTTTCTCCTGGTTCTTTTCATTCTTTCTAGCACAATACTTGACAGCTGGTTCTCTGCCTTGGGGCTTCTTTCTGGGAGTGGCTTAAATCTCCATGGTTCCTCAAAATTAACGCAGAACATCGGCCCAATATAAGACCTTTTGCTTTAGGAATAGCCTTGGGAATACTGTACAGGTACAGTAGACCCACTCAGGTCAACTTTGCAATCTTAAGCAATCGAGTAATGATAGAACATAGGGCAGAGATGATGAGATGAACCATAACCGTTCATGATGGTGGCCAAGCGCAAGGAAGGAAATTTATATTAATCTTCTCATCATAGTGTAAATCAGTACACTCCATGATGCGTACTGTTCCCTTCCTTGAGCTTCGAGGAAGCAACACTTTGTTACTACAAAGAGTGCAGAACTCAGCATCAGTGGTCCTTAGATCAGCGTTTAAAGATGCATACTTCTGGGCATTTTTCCCAACAAAAATCATATATTTCAATCAAGTGTGACCCAACCAACATGGGACCAATCCTTGAGTACTGTCAAACATCCCTAGGAATCGCGCTAACATGCTGGACACAGAAAACAGCCAACTGACTCTACTCCTCTCAACAGTAGAACATAGAATAGTGGCAATTGTCTAGATGATGTAAAATCCCTTACCCAGAAACATTTGCAAGCAGAACATCAAACAGTGGAATCCATCCTTGAAATCAATAATTCTTTATACTCAGATAATGCAAGGCACAGCTGAAAAACCATCCTCAACCTCACATTCCAGCAGAACTACTCTAGCAGCCTAAGTCAGTAGACACATGAAAGGAGATTCTACGGACTTACCTTTAACTGAGCGAAGGTGTTTACGGAGCAGCAACTTTCCTCTTGGTTCCTCTCTTCAGAACCAGTGATTGTTCCTCCTCTTCCTTTTTGACTTCCTTTTTCACAGCAGACGAAGTCTTCCTCTCACTGAAACGTCCACAACAGGTTCGTTCTTCCCCAGTTATTTGAACATCCTCTTCTTCACCACCTTCTCAAATTCTTGGTTTTAAATCTCTTGAGTCCATGAAGTTTTTCCCGAGAAGGTGCTGTTCTTTGATGGTGAACCACCACCTCAGTTGGATGATCATTGAGAGCACACATCTCCCTTTGTGTTTAGTTTTGTTTTTTGAAGGTGTTTTTGAAGTGGTGTTGTTTTAATTTGTGGAGTTGAAAGTTTTGGATGATCGGTGGGTGTAGTTAGTGGTTTTAACTTTAAAGGTTGTGTTTCCAGGGTTCTCTTCTAGTATTTGCTGAGAGTGTGATGATTCACTCGATTGGCCTTCCTCTTCCCTTTCTTCAGTAATTGTCTTTCTACCCATGATCGCAGCATAAACAGTGAACAGTAAATGGTGAACAGTAACTTTGAATTTTGAATATTTGAGCAGAAGAACAGAGTACGGAGAGAAAGAAGTATGATATGAATGAATAGTTATGAGCTGCATCAAGGTTTAGAACAAATTTATATATATAAATATATATATATATATATATATATATATATATATATATATATATATATATACATATATATATATATTATTATTATATTATATATATATAGTATATTATATATATATATAGTGTGATCATCAGGAAGTGAGAGTTTGGAGGATTATAGCAGGTTTGAGTCAATAACGCACTAGTATTCGAATTTAATTTTGGCAATGATCACTTGCCATACAATCCTCAACCGAATTCACAAAAGGCATGTGTAGATTATGCCTTGATCAACAAGCCAAAATACGAATAAGATAATAATTTCTTTCCAAAAGAAAAATATCCTAAGTAATTTTCAAAGAGATAATGAAAATATCAAATCAAAAACATATAGAGTTGCTTGCGTTTCCTTCTTGCTGGTAACTGTAAGAATCCATATCTCTTGTTTCTTGATTAAAATGATCATAGTCTAACTTTTCTTTGCAACAATGACTTTAAACTTCTTTTGAGGGAATCAAGCCACATCTAAACACACTAAGGATTTCGATAGGTATATGCACAATGCACAAAACAAGAAGAATTTCTAGCCAATCATCTGAAGGAAGTGTAAAGACAGCATTTCCAGAATCCTATTAACCTATGACAAAAAAACTAAAATCTAACTAGACTAAGAGACCTAATCTACAAAAAGTACTCGACACATAAAGGTTTGTAAAGAGTCTGCAATTTGATCCTCACTTTTAAAACACATTCTACTACGCTCTTCAAACATTCTCTCAAAAAGTGGTGTCTGAATCTCATGTCTTTGGTTTTGAGAGTGCTGAAACTGGAATTCTTTGGAATATGTTATAGCACTCGTGTGTCACAAAAATTGGAACACTTTTGTATTCAACACCATACAATCCTTTAGCGGCGTTCCTTATCCACAATACAGTTGAAGAACTCATGAGGCTGCAGCAACAATTTCTGATCAGCTGTGGATAAGGCCACTGAATTTGCGTTCTTAGAATCCCCATGAATATCAGAAAGAGCCTAGAAAGATTGTCATACCTGATGTGCTCTTTCTATCAACTGAGAACCCAGCATAACCTGCCATCTGTGTCACATAGGTCAATTGTAACTACTATTAGGGTACCACAAACACAGATCTGCTGTCTCCAAAGATCCTAAGTATCCTTCTAAAACAAGCCTTCAATGAGATTCCTTGGATTGCTTTGAAACCTGGCCAAAACCAACAGAAACACACATATCAGTCTACTAGTCTGTTAGTTAGTAAGCAGGGTCCATCATTTTCCCGTCAGTACAGAGCTTCACATCTGATTCCCTTTAGATCAGCTAAGTTTTGTAGAGTACAACAGGTGTGTCATAAGCCTTGCTTGTTCTCCAGCCAAAACTTTTGTTAAGCTCTTTAAGTACTTTTGCTGATGGATCATGATTCCATCAACTGTTTTGCTTATTTATTCAGCCAGAGGAAGAACCTAGATTCCCCATCATGCTCATTGCAAATTCACTCCTGCTAAGATTAGCAAACTCATCACATAGTAAATGATAGTGAGCACCAACAAAAATATCATCAAACATAAATTTGTACTATAATAAGTGGTTCTCCCTGGTTCTGATGAACAAGGTTTTATCCACTGTTCCTTTTGTAATCATATCTTTAAAGAATTGGACAGTCGTTCATACCAGCCCTTGGAGTTGCTTCAAACCATATAGTGCTTTGGTCTCAACTTGTATCAACATTGTTGGGGGAAACGTTATCTTCACAGGGGGCTACTCAACATATTACTCTTCTTTCAAAGTATCCATTTAGGAAGGCATTCTTTCACATCCATCTGAAACAATTCATATTCATGTGAGAGCATAAGCAATTAATATTCTAATAGCCTCTAACTGCTCTGGTGCAAGGTCTCATCATAGTCTATCTTCCTGTTATTGTAACATTGCACAACTAGCCTTGCTTTGTTTCTGACTATGTACCCCAGATCATCCAATTTGTTTTGAATACCCATTTTGGTGCCAAATTACTTGACCTTATTCTTTTGGGTTGTAAGATGCCAAACTTTCGTTCCTTTGAACGATTTAGCTCATTTGCATGCTAGAACCCAATCAGGATCAGTTAATGCATTTTAAGTCATTGGTCTATGCAGACAGAAATGAATAGAAAGCACAACAAGTTTGATAAACACTTCTTCTTGTTTGAATCCCTATTTATATTGCTAATGATTTGAATCAGGGGATGAGAAAGAAACTGTGTTTTAAACTTTTAGTAGGAAATCATTTTGTGCTTCCTCATTCATTTGGGAAGCGCAGCAGGATCTACAATCTCTTCCTCTTCCGAGAAAAAGAAGGACTTTCAATCATGCTGTTTCTTTACTCTCTTTATTAAGTTCAGGGTTGTAAATTGTTGTTTAATTGATGTTTGTTCCCTGAACTGCTTACCTGTTATCTCTGAGACATAAGGACCTGGTTCCTTACCTATATCCTCATATCTCTCCTCTAGGGCTCTCCCCCTGATTCCTGGTGGAACAGTAGGTGAGCCTAGGTGCTTGCTTCATCATTTGGAACCCAGCAGCATGGTTCCCAGGCGAACTCTAGAAGCAATTAAATTCATCTGGTTCAACCTGTGGAATCTCAGAAGACATGTTAAAATTCATCAAAACACAACATGAACACTCTCCTCAACAAACACAGAGGCTTTTGTTACAAGACTCTATATGCTTACTTTGAGAAGAATATCAAGAAATATTCCCTCATCACTCTAGGGTCAAATTATTAGCTGGTTCTTCCCATTGTTATTAACAAACATTTGCAATACCAAAGATACGAAAGTATGTAATATTGGGTTTTCTGTCTTAGGAGTTCGTTAGGGAGCCTTCTTTAGCTTGGGCCTAATGAGTCCTCTATTTAGTATTAGTCGCGTTTCAACAGCTTCACCTAAACTTTAGGGAGACCACTTTCCAATAAGCATTGTTTTGGCATCTCCTACAGATCTATTCTTTCTTCAAACAACCACTTCCTGTTGTGGTGTTCTTGGGCGAGAAGTTTGACTAATACCATGTTCCTGCAAGTAATCAATGAAGTTAGCATTTTTAAATTCAGTACCATGGTGACTACGAGACCAATTGTGGAAAGCTGGTTCTCCCACCTTGTACAGAGTACCATTCATTCAAAAGTCTCAATCTTTTGAGTGGCATTATCACTCCAGGTGTCTGGAATAGTCATCCAACAATAACACATACATATCTATGACCCCTCGATTTGTGACTCTCATGGGACCGACAGTCAATGTTAAAGTTCGAAAGGGCCTGCTGGTACTCAACACGTTTTAGGCTTAAAAGAGATTTTGACCTGTTTCCCTTAACACATTCTAACAACTTGTCTGCCTCATACTTGATGTTAGGAAGTCCTATCACCAAGGTCCTTGAGACTTAAGTTATTCAGAAGTGTAAGACTCGCATGTAAATCTCTATGCCAAATCCATTGATTGTTGTCTGAAACAGCTTCAAACAAGATAGATTATTTTGAGGATTTTTATCCAAGAATGTAATGTAACATCATGTTTCCTGGTTCCCTCACATATAGTTCCACCTGTGGGTTGTGAGTCAACTATGTGACAAAGATTGGCTTGAAACTCAACTTATTTCTTTGTCACACAGTGTGAAAATGCTCAAAAGATATGTTTGCAAGCCTTCAAACATAATATACATCATCAATTGCATTTGAAAGTGTCTTCAACCTACCTTACTAAAACTAGTGATGGTTCCCTTCGCTGTTATCCTCAAAGGTAACACTTCCTCCATTAATAGCTCTAGTGAAGAATTGTTTTTATCTCCCGACATGTGTCTTGAGCACACTGTCCATACCAATAGGTACTTCTCTTCACTTTAGCCTGTAAGAAAAAATTCAAACATTAGTTTTAGGAACCAAATTTTCTTGGTCCTTTTCCCAAGACATTTCATTCATTGATTTTTCTTTCCAGGCAACTTCCATGATTATTGTTCTTATTCACACTAATTTTCTAAGCAGGAGCACTCGTGAATCTTGTGTCATTATTACCACAATGATAAACACTGAATGTCCTTGGACATAACATACTTCTTTTGGAATTCTGATCCATGTGGTTTCTCTGGGAGACCAGTTAGTGTGGTTCCTCGTTATTATAACCAAGACCAACTTCCTTGGTTACCTCGTTTTGAAGTAGTCTCTAAGGTCTCACTGTGCACTCAGTAATTTCACATGGTCTGTAGCTCTCATGAAGTTCTTTCTCTCTTGATTCAAGATTCTATTAACACTCATTTTTTTCTTTAAGACAACAACATCACTTTTAAGGATTCAAGTTGTAAATTAGATTCCAGAATCATACTAATCATAGACATGTTAGTAATTGCTGGCTGTTTTTCCTCTTTCAATTATGAATCTAAGAATGTAAGCACACAGCTTTCACATATTCATCTATCTAATTCACTGATTCATCACTAGTGATCTATGGGGGGAACATATAATGTGGCAGCTTGAGTAAAGGCATCTCTTGTGAAGTCTTCTAAATTGCTAGCCAGTATTTCAAAGGCTTCAACAGAGAAGTTGCTACAAAGGTTGCTTTTCTCTAGCAGCTGAAAAATCAACCGACTCACTTGAACGTTGGCAAGTCCTTTGGGGAACCAGGAGATCAGATCTTCTTCCCATCAACTGGATAAGTTTGGTTTTGGAAGATCTGGCCTTTTTCCAGTTCCCACTTACACTTGTCAATTCAACTTCAAGCTCTGCCACTTGATCTTTCAAGTCATGGAAACTTCTTCGAGGGATCAAAACTAGCAATAGCAACTTCAACATTCAGCGACGTTTTTCTTTAAGTTCTCTTTGCAGTTATTATGTTTCACCTAAGTTTTATAACTTCATATAACAAAGGAGTCTATACAAGCTGCATATTATCTCTGTCATACCGGCATTATCTTGCGTAACTTGTTCTAGGATTTACCTTGTGTTTCGTGCAATACATCCTTCCTTGGCCCATCAAGCACTTCTCAATTGTTGGCTTGGTTCCCCTCCTGGTCGGCATCCAGTGTTGTTTCCCTCGGATGCTTTCAAAGCAGTCATGCAAACAACTAGGGTTAGGTGATCTTCATCTCATCAGATCCTGAGTAATCACCCAACATTGATTGCTAATCATAGCATTTTGAAAGCTCGCTTTCTCCAAACTTGGACTATTTGCCTCCACTTTGGACAATCTCTATGGATGTTCTCCCTTCTACTCCACACTTAAACACCCTGCAGAAGATTGTTAGTTTTTCTAAAGTTTCCTCTGATACACGGAGTGTTCTTTCAAATCTTTGGCAATCATGGCAATTTTATCTTCATCCTCTTCCACTGTTCCTTTTAAGGTAAATGCCTCTGGCTGGTTCCTTCTCAGTCTTTGACCAATTAATACTCATGTTCAAGAGGGAACAATCAGCGTTCCAGAGACAATGTAGCATCAAATCTTTGGCTTCATAAATAGAGTGATCTTGGCTGTCCATCGCATCTGTTAAACTGGGCACTACTTTCTCACAAGATTCCGCATCAGAAAAACTTTTCAAGGGATCTAAGATCAATTGTTTATTGTTCATAAATCTACGAAACAATCATATAATCTTTTTCACTCCTTGTTTCATAGCAAATAATTATATTTATGACATTAGCAAATCAATTTTGGATCTTTTACCTCGCTGGTTCCTTCATAAGCAAGTCAGAGTATCCAAAATTTCTTTTGCACTGCTTGAATCCAGAAATTCGGTATAACTCTGCCTTCAAACTATAGCCTTTGTAGTATTGACAGTCTGCTTTGGCATTTTTCTCCAGCAACTGTAATCTGCTGTCACCAGTTCACTGTCTTTCTTTGGAGTCTGTTCCGCCTTGCAGAGTCAGTCTTTCTGATTGTATTAGGACCATTTTGACCCACGAGCCAGCTACTCATAGTCTCCCATAATTACATTTTTGTCCTGTTTTTCCACCATGCATAGTGCTTCGTTAATTTGGTGTTTTGCTATCATATCCGATTGCTCCTAATTTTGATCTCATGCTGACTTCTCTAGATGTTTTACTCTTACAAGAAGTAGGCTCTATAACCAATTAAAGTTCTAAGATCATCAAGAAGGGGAGGGGAATTGTATATCGACTGTGACCATTTTTCTTTTTTGCTTTTGATCTTATGATAAAGAACCAGTTGCGGCCTGGTTTCCTATCGCAGCGGAATGTAAATAAAGCAGTAAAAGACCACAACAGTATTTAACGAAGGTTCACCAACTCTGGGCTACGTCTCCTACCCTACTCTTTATTAATCAAACTCTGAAAAACAAAGAACTTGCTACACTCTACTGTTTCCTACTCGAGAACCAGTACACCCTACACTCACTCTGAATGTGCATTCGAACTCACCTCTCGAAGTCCAACTTTTGTGTTTGAACTCACACACTACCCAAGCTTTCAACCACTCTGTGATAGCTCCCTTACAAAGAACAATATTTTCTCTTATGTAATTTACTTCTTAGAAAAGCAAGATAAGAGAATGTTAGTATGCTCATGTATGCTCAGTGTATGACTAATATTTTATGAAACTAAGTGCTTTCTGTGTTTCTTCTCTCAAAGTAGTATTCTCTTTTTAATCGGCTAGGAGAGAGTATAGAATGTTGAAGTAGACGACGTTATTTAATTAAACTTAACCCTAGTTATCAATAATCTATTTTGCAAACAAGCAAATTAGTTTTATGGAAAGTATTTCTCTTGTTCAGATTTTATCTACAGATTGATCGAGACAAGATATATACTGACACTAGTTTTTTAAGGTAATATTATATCTCTATATTCCAGCTGCAAATATTTTCAAAATACTTTTGGAAATATTTAGAAAAACCCCTTTTTCAAAACCGCGCCAACTCTATTCCAGGCTAAGCAGGTTCCCAGCTGGTTCCTTGACGTGTGCTTATGATTCTGATTTTGTACCAGAATCACAACATCCAATAAACACTTAAGCATTTAGTTAATTTCCATTTAGTCACATACAAGAGCATATTACATGAATCTCCTTATTTTAACTCTAAATTTACAATCTTCGAATCTTCATGCAATCTCAGAACTTGAATTTTCTTTAATTATTAAATCTTCTGAGCAAGCTTTTTCGAATATCCTTCGAAAGGATTACACTTCAAGTATTTGGAATAGATTATTACTGCAGCATATACAATGTTAATGCAACACAGATCATATTGGTTCTTCAGAAATAAAGTCAGGAAAGCTTCGTATGGTTCTGGGCACCAGGAATGAGCTCTTATGTAATCAACTGTTCCCTGTGATAAGAACCGTAAGTTTATGTTCCAAAGCATATCTGACTAAAATATTAACTTGTCTAGGGAAACAATTTTCTAAACTCAGCTGGTTCCTGAACCAACAATATTCATACTTTAATTCATCTGTTTCCTGTAATGGTTGTCCATCATTCAACTAGGACTCAACAAATTCCCCCTTTTTGATGATGCGCAAAGACTTAATCGAGTGAGTTCCTGTACCAAAAGTTAGAACAGACAACTCTTCAATTTTGTACTTCACATAAGAAGTTTGAGCCACACACAGCAGACTCAATGCATGACTCCAATGACAGTTAGCTATCTAACTGGGTTCCTACAGAAGACAAGACTCAATGACAAAGTGCTATTCTAACTAGGTTCTACAAAGAAAAGACTCAATAAAACAGTAGCTATTCTAACGGTTCCTATAAAAAAAGACTACAATGAAAAGATTAAAACTAACTAGACTCTGGCCTTTATGAACTTCGGACAGCTTCTTTTCCCCCTAACTTGGTATCTAATCTCACAAGTGAAAACACATGTGCACAAATTGTTAAATGTGCTCATCCCCATACAGGGATAAAGCATTCAATACATGCCTGGCAAAGAGATAATCATATGAAACAATGCATCAATAATCATAACATTAATAGTCCATATTCGAAAACCAAAAGTTAAAAAAAAACAAAAAAGACAAACGTAAAAAAAACCAAAAGGAACCTAATTTTCCACATAGAAGGATGTGTGATAGGGTGGACATAAGTAAGGCGCAACAGAATCAATTATTTATAGAATTCAAGAAAAATAGGGGAGGGGAAACAAGGTAGTCAACAGCATCATCACTCCTTCCCATCTTCTCTTACTCCTCTCATTTCACCCATCATCGAGCTCAGCATCTTCATCATCTCATCATCAAATTCTTGCATCAATCATCATCCACAACTTTTACAAATTCTCTCCCGTCCACCTCCTACATCATATCAGCGGGTCCTGAACCCTTTGTGTTTTCCTCAAGTCTGGCTGGCTGTTTATTCATCAATAAATCCCCCGTGTTCTCGTCCGCGAAACAACACTTCATTGCAGCAGCTAGAGCGGACTGTGAGTCTTAGGGAGAAAACAAGAGCTTAAATAAACCGAGCCCATCTGAGCTGTTGACATCAGAGTACAGTAAGCATTGGTCTTCAGTGTAGAACTCCTTTTCTCCACCACCATCTGACTATCAATTAAGCGTGAATGAGGTTGAAATCCCGAACAGCTCATCGACTTTACCAAGTAGTTTTTTTTTATTTTCTCTGGTTCTCCATCTTTAGCACAATACTTTTGGCTGGTCTTCCTTGGCCTTCTTCTTGTGTGGCTTTAAAATACCTCGCAACTGGTTCCTCAAACTTAATACTAAAGACAAAATAATATTAGAATCAGCACAAAATACACAATGACCCTTTTGCTTAGGATAGCTTGGTGAATACTGTAAAAGTGACAATAGACTCACTCAGGTCATTTGCTATCCTTTTTAAGCAATCGAGTAATAATGATGATCCAATTAAAGGGCAGAGAAGATGAGATGAACCATAAACATTTTCATTAATGATGTGGTCGCATCAAGAAGAAGAATTTATCTTAATCTCTCATTATATCAGTTGTAATAAATTCAGTTACATATTCTCCATGATGCGTACTGTTTCCCCCTTCCTTTTTGGCTTCGCGAGGAAGCAAACACTTTTGTTACAAACAAATTAGAGGTGCAGAACAAGCAATCAGTGGTTCCATCCCTAAAGATCAGCAGATTAAAGATGATACTTCTTCTTGGGCATTATTTCCTCAAACCAAAAAATCATATATTTCACAGGTGGACACCACAATGGCACTAATCACTTGAGTACTTTGTCACCCATCCCCTAAGAACCAATGCTGGGAAAAACCACAGAAGAAAATATGACAATGAACCGTCGTACTCCTCCAACAGTAGAAACATAGACTATCCTTATAAGATTGATTAAATTCCCTTACCCAGAACATTTGCAGCTGAACAATCAAACTGACATCCACCTTGAAACTCAAATTAAATATTCTTTTTATCTCCTCTTTTTAAGAAAAAATCTCAGATATGCAGGCACACTGAAAAAAAGGTATAAAACAACCTAATCCTCAACTCTACTCCAGACAGAACTACTCTATCACTTTCTCTTTGTATACTTCTAAGCCAACTAAGTAGTAAGTAGAACCAGTGAAAGGAATTCTACGGAATTTACCTTTAAAAAA
>SNQN01004820.1:0-48788 GCA_008642245.1 Bassia scoparia | reverse complement strand
AGATTATGTGACAGTATAGGTTTGGGCTAATTACCCCTCGATAGAAAATAACGCACAGGATTAAGCTCATGAACCACAACCACATATTATTGCCCCCCACACTTGATAGGATCAATAAATGGGACACAAAGATAGTCATCACGTCAAACTTGCTTTGCTAAACACAACAAACTGCATCCACCCACGTCCAAGAGCAATTTGTTCTAGATGAGGGGCAAGATTGGTGGATTGCTAAAATTATGAGCATTTTACGACTCTATGTATCGTATAGCAATTTGAAAATGTCACAAATTAGTTATTGACTATGTCGTATGTGACAAAGTGTGAACAAATTTTGACTATTTTTTATGTTCAGAGGCCAGATTTTTTTATTATCACACGCACTCTCGCCTTAATATTAAATCATTCTTCTGTAGGCACCAAACAATAAAATATTTGAAGCTCTATCGTGAGAAGTGAACTGCAATATTGAAAAGAGGGAAAATTGTATTATCATGGAAAATAAATATATATAATATGTAAAGAATGAAATTATAAAGCGATCACAAAGTTAAAATTAAAGCAAAAGATAGTGCAAACAAAAGGGAACAAAAAATAATAAATATTTTGGCTGGCAATTCCTTTGACGTGATGTGCTTTATGATATTCCTTAGTAACCCTCTCAGTAACTTGAATTTATAAGAGAGAGTGACTCATAACCACCAGTTTGAGGCGCGAGAGATCATATCTTTCGAGTTGATGTCTTTAATTTATGCTAGTATAAGCTTAAAGTTCACACGCAATTTGATTTTTTTAAAAAACTAGAATTTTGCGGGTATAACCAGCTGCCACTTTGTACTATCGAGACATTTCTGCTCAATGAGTATAATCCTTTGAGATTCGGTTTGCCTTGCTGTATGGCACTGTAAAGCTGTTTGAATAAAGGGTTCAGTGTATGAGTTTGATTATACAATTAGGTGGTGGTTTCTAAATTCGCTTATGGGTGGTTATTCTGATGGATTGCGTATATTTTAGTAGCTCAAGAATAGTAAAATGTGCCTGCTTGGGTATCCATATAGAATGTTTAGTACTTAAAATGCAATATGTCCTTGGGGCGCAAAAGCCCTTCAACAGAATTTCTTTCTTGAACTTCTTAACCTCTATCTGATTATCCTTTCACTTACTAGAACTTATTGACTTTATTAGCTCTGAATTTTAACTTGGGTAGCTTTGATTGGTCCTGAACTTAAAACACGAACATGCGAACTTAATTTAAAAAAAAAACAAAAATAAGGAACTTGTTAATTAGCCCTGACCATTTCTATCTCTCCATATTACTTGTTTTGACCTGTTTGAGTGTCGATAGTTTGATTCCATGATGATTATTTATTTATTTAATTTATTTATTTTTTTTTCTTTAACGCTTTGATCTTAATCTTTCTCTTAATTCTAACTATTCCAATAATTAATAATGCTATATCTATATAATAACTAATACTCGACTTGGTTTTGATAGGGAAATGATGACACATGTCATCTTTTCCTTCTTTTTTTTTCCACTTTATTTACTCTTTTTTAAAAATAATTATTTTTACATGTCCATCTTTCTGTTCTCTTTCCTTTTTTTTTATGTTTTTCCACTTATTTTCCTTTTCTTCTTTTTTTCAAAAATAAAGAAAATTATTATCTTATGAGTAAATTTATTTCTTTTTCTCTTTCCCTTTTTTTTTAAAACAAAATAGTATCATCTCATTTAATAAAATTTATTTTGAAGTGAGAATTTTATTTTTCCCAGTTTTTGTTTTTTTTCGTTTTTATCTAAATAAAGATAATATCCCTAGTAAATGTTTTTTAACAATATAGAGATTATGGCAAGGAATCAATGGGTGGCTACGTGTCATCTTGCCAGTCTCTCCGCGATTTTTTTTGGGCGACTTTATTTTGTATATATTTTTAATTTTTTAATTTTAGTATTCCTTTTTGCAATTCGAGATTTTTTTTAAATTTGGTTGGAGGACAAGCTGCCTACCCTGTCCACTGCACCACTAAAATTTGTGGCGATCTTCGAAATAGCCATTTTAACGTAGAACATTTTCCACTTCGATCTCCAATACCTTTACAGCAAACATCACTCCATACCTTTATATTTTATCTTCATAATTATATTTATATCAACTTTTTAGTTTTTTTTTTTAACCTCATAATGATCAAAAAAATTTATAAGACCACTGTAAAACTTAATAAGGGTAGATTTGGCGCTATGTCGTGAGGATTTTTTATGAGTGTATCACTTAACAACTCTGAAAGTATAATGATTTGGAATTGGACGGAGATTAGGATATTCTCAACCATATGGTGGCATTTTCCATCGAATTGTAAAAATTAATTAGTCCAAAACGCAATTCTAATAATACGAAACTGTGTATCTATAGTTTTTACTAAGTTCGTACGAAGAATATTACGATTATGTATCATTTTTGTGCTACAATCTTCTAGCTTTATTAGTTTTTTGTTATAATCTTAGATAAATTCTATGGCAATCAATCTTAATTTCCATATTCCTGCCTTATTTGTGTCAATTATAATATATTATAATTTCTAAACAATTTATGAAAATGAATATTTGTTATTGGACATCATTAAATTCACTCAATTGACAGCTTGTATGATAAGACAAACGAAATTTAATGAAAACATACGATTTCAAATATATCGAGGGAACAATACATGAGTAATTGCAATGCGATAAGGCTTGGCGTCAGTAAAATGTAAATAATAATTGTATCGTTCATATTACTCAACTCGATTCCATTAAACACTAGCATTGGTTTTTTCACCACCAACACTTTTTTTTTTGGTTTTAGCTTTGTGGTTGTACTTATTTATGTCAAAAGATGAGATTTCAAAGGATATTTCCATCAATGGAAAATAAAAGTGCTTTTTCTAGAAATTCTACCGGTGCAACAATAAGGACATACACATACTACGATCCACTTTTTGAGAATTGTTCTAACAATATTTCACTTAATCATTGAGATGGTTGCCATATCCAAAGTATATTCGCTATTTATATTAATATTACCATGTTACTATTTTTATTAGTTCTTCGTACTCTTAGAGTTAGGCAGAGTGACATGATTTAAAGGGGAGATAAGTATCATACATTAAAATTTAGGATCTTGCCGATAGAGACAAACTATTGGGGTATGAGAGAGAAATTGGATGAAGACCATGTAATCCACTTATGGTGGGGGAAAATCTCTTTTATTTTTTATTTGGTGATATAGGGGGTGTTGAGAAGATATAAATATAAATAAATATGAACTATGAAATTGTAAATTCTTTTTTGGTTTGCAGAATCCAGAGAGCTATTGAGCTCTCTGGACTTTATTTGTGTGCTTTATGCGCATATCAGCGTACACTATATGAAGGTTTTGTGTTAGTCTCTTGAGTGTTTAAAAATAAAAGTCTTAATTCTTTACACTAACGATATCTTATTTTAGATAACTATATTAGTGCATTCAGTCATTACATATACTTCTACCTTATTCTTTGCTGTGTGTCTTGAGTAGGGTGTTTGTATCGTGTTATTAGTTTGGGTGAGATGTATGTGTAGACTTCATTTCGAATCTATAGAGTGTTTTTATGTGTGTCACATTAATGTAAATCTTGTTACTAAATCAAGCAGATGACTAGTATACACTATTCTATATTTATCTTTTTTTTTGTTTTTAATTTATTTGCTTATTGTTTTTGTGTTTTACGAACACACACAATCTACAACTCTTAGGAGTCGACTAATCTTTGGAAAATAAAGCTCGCTTCAATATTCGCATTCTAGTATTGTGGGAATACTTTCCCATTACATCCTCTCTCATTTTACTGCGCAGTTGGTACTTAGATATCTCCTGTACATACCATTCACCTAATCTTTAAACTCCTTTGGCTAATTACATCGCGATGTAGAACATATACACGTTCATATAGACGTGTCGATCTCAGGTGCCCTGTTAATATGAGAAACTTTCGGTTCAAATTAGTTATCATGTTATTGTTTGTATACGACCAATATATACTAAGTTTTCATGTAATTCACTATGGTTTAAGTTTCATTATTTTCAAATATTCAGTTTGAACGCTCATAAGTTACCGTGTGATTCTGGTTTCAGTTTCTAGTATTCAGTTCTAGTTGTGGGAGCGGATTAACACAGTTCAGTTGAGTACTAAGTTTTTACAGTTTCATGCAGTATTAAATAAAATGTTTAATGTTCTCGCTATTCCATCGAATATTCAGTTAAGTTTGGAGTTAGATAACAAATGATCGAGTTCAAATCGATTGAAGAAAAAACTCCAATTCAGTTCAGTTTAGTCTCTTGGTGTTATCGCCTTGCAGGGTTGAGCTCCAATTACTGGATGGAAACCGAAGAGTTCATGTTGCAAAGATGTAGGTTTGGTTGGTAAACTTGGTGTTCGAAATATTTAAGTATAATTAAATATTGTCATGTGATTTTGGATAATAACTGTGATGTCATTTTCAGTTCGATTTCGGTTTGTATATGGATATTACACTACGTACACAATCTCTGAGAGATGGGATATGTCGACCACAAATCTCAGACTTGATGACAGTTTAGTTTGTGACCAGTGGATGTTCCGCTAACATCGTAATGAGTACAAAACGAGTAGTAAAATATAGTTTCTATTGAAGTTTTAATGAGTATATTTCTTCACGATTCACAAAGTTCAAACACAATTAACTCAAACTCCGTATAAGATTCAAAGTGAGAAACTCCCATAGTAGTATATTGATGATAAAATTATTTTATAGAGGCCTTATACTGAATCGAATTTAATAATCTTAAGGAAATAATGATGTAAAATCAACAATAATAAACGATAAGAGTTCATACATTTTAGTAATGAAAAGCATATAGATGTTGATGTGAGAGTAGTGTGAGGTGGTGAATAGATTTATGTTGTTGTTATGTACTATTATTGGTCTACTCTTTGTATATCTCTTGAAGTGATGGAAGATGAACTTTAAGAGGCTCAGAGAGGTATGACTAATGAGTGCGAATATAGTTGCATTTAGCCCCGAGAGAATAAGTTATTTCTAAAGAAAAAAAGTCAATAATCATTAATTACAATTATTTTATCGGTCTAGATGCCAATAAAAAAGATGTTTAAGAGGTATTCACATCCACAACAACTTGGTATATGGCGTTACCCGCTTTTATGATTATTAGTTTGACCGTATGTGATGACTGAAAACGCGATAGTTTGAGAGACTGTATCCTTGGATAGAAGTAAAGCAGATCTATGAGGCTTGAATCAAAGTAGATCTTTAAGATAACTTCTGACAATCGCATTGTAACTAATTTACACACTAAACTCGCAAGTATCTGTAGTTTTGCGTAACCTTATGTCTTAAGACACTACTAATATCTTGCAAAAAAAAGTGTGCCCACGCTAGAGAGATGTACATTTAATCCTTGAGGTGGATAATGTATTGCTTAGGCTAAGAACGCCTGCTGATATATGTTACATTTTTATCAATAGATTCCATGATGTATTAGATAGAGACTCCACACCCTAAATATAGACAGTTACCTGGTTTTTTGCTTGGACTTAAAGTCTGGATAAAATATCTGCGTACTCTTATAGTAGAAGTGAGAGTGTATCTCGCATAACATATAAACCAATTACTAACAGCGATACGTCAACACTGTTATAATGCATAGATATCGAGAGTGTCATTACTCTTAGCTCTATCTTTCAGTTTATTCAGATCGTTTGAGTGTGATACACTCCAAGGAATGACTTCTTCATAATAGGCATGATTGATATATCACATGAGGAGAAGAAGAAGAATAGTTTTTCAAGGTTCGTCTTGAGGAATATCATATTACAAAGCTGGTATGCACGTCTGCTAAGAGGAACGAAGCTCATATAAAAAGGAGACTTCACTGAGTTCCTTTGGCATTTCGATTATTATCAAGTCACAGTAATCTTCTAATTTACGAATACTTATTGAATAGGCTAGTCAAGACTACTGTCATAGTGTTCAGGCATGTTTATATAAATATTTACGAAATTTATCTAGTAACTTAAGTATACTAGGACAGTAATGGTAATAGGAATTAGATTAAGTTCTTACAATGAAGAAAACAGAAGAGAAATATTAGAGAAATTTCATCAGAGTTTTTATGTAAGGATATAAACTAATTTGATATAGGGTGTACTTAAGATTCGCCTGGTTTTGTAAAGGCGAAAATAAACCAGGTAACTTGTAAATATTATACCACATAAAATCGTTTTAAACAAATTCGAGTTAATAAGAATTACTCTATTTTCACTCGAGTTTGTAATATATATGTCTGATAATAAAAACTAGAGATATATTTT
This sequence comes from Bassia scoparia, assembly GCA_008642245.1. Lineage (NCBI taxonomy): Eukaryota > Viridiplantae > Streptophyta > Magnoliopsida > Caryophyllales > Amaranthaceae > Bassia > Bassia scoparia. The sequence continues at coordinate 42,404 of SNQN01004820.1, read as the reverse complement.
TTATTATATAAGTTTCATTTGAGAAATATACATATTTTATTCAGTAATCTTTGATAAAAAATCTTTTGTTTAAACGAGTTTATGAGAATAACACACATATGTCTTCCTGGATTTGTGGTTTAAATTTGCTTATTTCGCTTAAAATTCACACCTGTGTAGTTTGATTATTATGCAGCCATGAGTATAACTAAATTAACGCTCATTCTATCACTGTAGTAAATAAAAGCGAGTAGGCAGTATAAACTCTACGATATACATAAACGGCTCCGACACACTCAGTGTGGATGAATGTCTTGTTTCCGAGTGGGATAAGTGTTGAAACTGATGGTGATCAACATGGTGTTATTGTATACAGCTAGATTAACATTATACATTTACTTTATACCACAAAATACGGAATGTAGTGTGATAGCTTGGATGAACTCGCTAGCGGTGATGACATATCGCAATTCTATTCTATTGAGAATCTGCACTCGATATAAAATAGTAATACTTCTATTACAGATATATAAATATCCAATAATTACCTCCTCGAGCACTAAAGTAAAATATAAAGCTTTATTCTCTTCCATACGCCAGTGCAAGTCTTTGACTATAGATTAAAATACAGAGATTAGAGGATTGTGCCTTTGTGGTATATCTTGAAGTGTGTTCTTGTTATTTTTTTTATTGACTTTGATTTGAGCAAAGCAATGGGTGAGAGGTATTATCAGTAAGAGTTAGTATAGCGAGGGATCATTAATGGAACTGAGAGTTAGAGCAGTGTGACCAGCTAGATAGGGGTGTATCACGAAGGATTCAAAGAAGTGTGTCTCTATTTCTGTCATATCTGCATGCACAAGGAACGGTCTTTCATATTAGAGATGTGTGTAATTAGGTGGTTCGCTAAAATCTCTTATAATGAAAAAATTGTCTGTAGTCAACGTGATGGGTATCTCGCTTGACAGATCACGCGTATCGACGATCGAGTTTCTTTATTCCATCGCTGCACTTAGAGGTATATGAAACTGGATCGTAACGAGTTTCGCTCGTGGTCTTATTCAAGAATATTTCTGAGGAGCATCAAGGTGGTCGTTCTTCCAATTTGTTAAGTCTCTCTTTAAATTTCACAATGCTTGGAACACTATGTTAATCGTGGAGATGCATACAATTCACCCACGCAGCAACCACTTATCTGCTATTTTGATTTGTTCGCTCAAGTGCTGAATCCAAATATGGTAGTCATAGAGCTAAAGTATCCGGTTAACTCGCTTTTATTGTTACCAACAGAAACCTGAAGAGTGTACTGAAAACGTTTAAAAGCATAAGTTTGAATAAATTATGAATACTAATTGTCCGCAGAGAAACTTGAAGAAAGGATTCAATTCCAACCACTCAAGACCGCTCTGATGGTTCTATAGCGACAATAATTCGAGGTGCTATTAAGCTATTGGATATGTAAAAGAGAATATGGCAAATGTTGACCACTATTTCAATACCAAATGGCACTTTGTAGAAAATACTGTTAATCCTCAAGTGAACTTGGCGAAGTGTGTAATTACCAGACAGTCTAGTTTGATTTCTTTCCAATTATGAGTGAAATATACTCAAAGACGGTAAACAATGAGGGTAAGTTCCTAAACACTATGTCAGTGAATTACTGATAAAAAGAAGATTTCGATTAAACTTGAACTGATAATGCCTTGCTGTCAAATATCTACATTGTGGTCGTTGGACCCAATGCAACACAATCGTGTATGGGATGCAAGAATGCAAAGGAATAAGAATTATTTAGAGAATAACACGCATGAGGACATAATGAAGTAAACGTTCTAAAATAATACTTACTGATGTCTAAATCATGAGCGTTTTGAAATGGGACTAAAGAAGTAATTCAAAATATGATTTCACAAGGGAGCTAACATTACAAAATGCATATTTCTCTTGGAAGAAGTATCTTACTGATGAAAGCAAGTAAGGAAAGGATCTTCGAAGTCACCTCAAGATGAGAGAAGGAGAGCTAAGGTAACTGCCCTCCAAGAACCGAGAGACTTTACTCGAAGTTCAATATTGAGCACCTAGCTTGAATCCTCTGATAGACCCTGAATTACATATTGGGTCCAGCACAGTGAACTACAATAAGCGGAAAGAACTTGGCGCTAGAAATCTGATGCACGTCCAAGGAATCTGAAGGTGGATGAAAAAGCTGGCGCTGATGCACCTGGTAAGAAAGGTTTCAAAAGAAGTGTCTTAAATCCATAACAAATTCTCTAAGAACTTTTGTCAGAAAACAGGTGACCAAGCTTGTCATCGATGATGGGGCTACTGATCATTGGGTAAAAGCATTGCCGCTCTGAGTCCCAGAAAAGAAAAAGGCAACAAACGAGTAACAAGGAACAAGGATTTCAACAAAACAAATGTCAGAAAACAATGATTGCTGCAATAGGGGCGAGAAGTCAGAACAGTTGAAAATGATGAAGCAACACTGAATTGAGACAACTCAATCTATGTTGATGGCCAAAAACCGATGATGAAACTCAAAGAAAAAGAGTATATCCCACATCCACAAAAACTACTTACTTTTACTAAACAAGACTGGTTGACCTATAATGGAATATGATGAAGACTTGGAGGTAGTGTTACCAAAAGTTTGATCACATCTGAAAAAGCGATAAATAGCATATAAAGACCATGTATCATGGATAGAGAATCATAGAACTGATGTTTCAAAATAGATTCTTTGAGTTGTTCGACAAGAATCTCTTTGAAGGAGCTTGTGGAAAAACTCAAACAGAAAATATAATGCTTGGTATTGAAGGTGGCTCAAATAAAAATGATCGAATGTTACATAAGTGGTGCAAGTTCCTCCTCTAACGAATTTTTAATGAAAAGAATTTAAGGACTCAAAGAACAATCTTGAGAACTCAAACTTGAAAAAAGCAAAAATTGATAAGGAACTTGAGACCGAAAAAATAGAGAATAAGTCAATATTTTGTTCCTAAATGGATAAAGAAGCCAAGTGAAAGAACTGAAGGAAGCTATGGTTATGTTGCACACTAAGCACAAAGGAAATAAGAAGAATATTGTGATTTACTAGTAACAAGGTTTGCACATTTTGGTGGTAAAATCGGACTCTATGTAGAATAACTAAATAAGGAAGCAAAAATCCCATAAAAATAATGTAAACAAGATAATGGGTTAGAAAATGAAAAGGCTTTCGACTTCCTCTCAACCAGGAACCGTAGAAAACCGGTTCCTCCACTATCAACCCTTCAAGTTCTTTTGCAGTCCTAGTAGGGGAACAACACCATGGTACCCTACGAGAACAGTGGTTGTTCTAAGCATATGACAGAGACCAACAAAGATTTCCTCGCTAAGACGCCTATATTGGTGGAACGCTGACTTTCGGCAGACAAAAGAAAGTGAAATCATAGCCAAGGCAAGGTAAAGTTGGTTTAAGTCCAGTTCTCATGTATCGATAATGTAATTTTAGTACGGGTGTCTCTAAACATACACATCTCTACTAAAGCTATACACGCTCTCAAAGATTTTGTTACAAGGGTAACACAATAAAATTACCACCAAAAATTGTCATATCCACACAACCCACTAGGGTTAGATCGTTCCATTCGAAGGACAAGCAAGAGAGGGGAACATTATATTAGTGGATCTCAACACTGTTCCAGAACAATACATGACTTCTCAGTGTGATTGGAGGATGTGCTTAATTTGGCCCAAAAAGATTTGGACATCACGATTCTCTCTCTTATGAACAACTTCACTACAGTACTGGTAGTTGGACTTCCAAATTGTCCAAGTTCCCCAATCAATTCTTGTGCGAGTTGCTTGTGTAAGGGGGAACAAATAGGTCATCTTTTCAGAAAATAATGATAACAACAAAGCACCTTTAGAGTAAGTTCACATTGACCTTGTGTGGTCCAATGAGGAACTCAAAACAGAAGTGGTAAGAGATATGTACTAAGTGATCGTTGATGATATACTCGAAGTTCAACTTGGGTGACTCCTAACAAGCAAAGATGAAACTTTTGACGAGTTTTGTTTGCGTTTGCTAAAAAAGATCCAGAAAACAAGTGGATTTCAAATAGTTCACATCAGGTCCTGATATGGAACTGAATTTGAAAATCAGGATGTTTGATGAGTTTTGCAGGGAAACGGTATGAGCCATAATTTTCTGCTCCTAGGTTCCCCACAAAAAATGGAGTTGTGGAGAGAAAAGACAGAACCTTGAAGACATGGCTAGACTATGTTTAATAGCCAGTGGTCTCGCCAGGAATTTTGGGCAGAAGAACAACACTGCCTGCTTATCATCATCATAGAGTTATGCTTTAGACCATGGTCAAGAAAACTATATGACTATTGAAAGGTAGAAAACTAAATATATCTCACTTTAGAAATTTTGGATTCAGTGCCTTTGTTTCAATAATGGTAGTAGAAACTTGGGGTAAGTTTGATGTTAGCGTAGTGAAGAAGGCAGTGTTCCTCTGGCATATTCAAATCACAGCAAAGCAATAAGAGTGTAATAAACAACTCTGTGTGTTTGAGAAGTTCGATGATATACATTTATGAAACTAACACATGTTTTGATGCTCAACGAAATTAGAAAATGATGATTTTGAAATAGGCTTATAAGAAAAAATCAGATGAGAACTCAGCATTCTATCCATAAAAACTTCCTGATGTTAAGGTCGAGGACAACTTGTAATCAGAAGTTCCTCTAACCAACGCAGAAGGAGAAAAAGACTAAGGAACTATTGAGACGTGGGAAGAAACAGGAAAGAACTCAAGCTGAGAGACCCCTCAGTCGGAGTTCCTGTAAGGGATTTCCAGCCTGAAACCTGGAAACAATCAGAAGTCACACCCTACTAATCTCATTATCAGTGATATAAATAAAGGAACTCAGACTTCGAGCTCAGCTGAGAAACTTTTGTGCCTTCCATGCTTTTCTGTCCATTGTTTGAACCAAAGAATCATGAAGAAAGCCTAAAAGATCCGCTGATAAACATGCAGGAAGAACTAAATGAATTCGAAAGAAACAAGGTATAGGCATCTAGAACCTCCCTAAAAACAAAAGGTCATTGGTCTTAAATGGTTTTAGGAACAAACTGATGAATACGACACAATTATAAGAAAAAAGCTAGACTAGTTGTTTAAGGATATAATCAACAAGAAGGTAAGACCTTCGAAAAACTTTGCACCTGTAAAGCAAGTAGAAGCTATCGAATTCTAATAGCCTTCGCTTCTATCATTGGGTTTAACTTTACCAAAATGGATGTTGAAATGTGCATTTTTAAAATGGATATCTTCAGGAAGTGAAGTCTAATGTGAAACAACCTCCTGAATTTGAAAATAAACAAATTTCAAATCATGTTTTCAAGCTTGACAAAGTCTTCTATGCGTTAAGCAAGCACCTAGAGCTGGTACGAAAGGCTGGTCAAAGTTTCTTTACAAAAATGCTTTTACTAGAGAAAAGTAGATAAAACTTTGTTCTTAAAAGCTGAGGAACTGACCTACTGGTTGTTCAAGATATATGTTGATGACATTATTTTGGTGCTACAAATGAAAAACGTGTAAGTATTTTGCTGAACTAATGAGTGGTAAGATTGAAATGAGTATGATGGGTGAGTTAACTTTCTTTCTTGGTTTGCAAATAAAGCAAACTGAGAGGGGGACTCAATACATCAACAAAAATACATCTAAGGACTTTTGAAGAAATACAAATTCGATCAAGGTCAAGGTAATCACACTCCAATGGGAGTAGACAAGATTGGATGAAGATCTCAAGTATTTCAAGTAGATCAGAAAAATATAGAGGTATGATTGGTTCTTCTTCTCTTTAACTGCAAGTAGAACCCTGACATTTTCCTTTTAGTGGTAGGTGGTGTGCAAAGATTTCAATCAAATTCCTAAAGAATCACACCTCTTAGCAGTTAAAAAAATCTTTCGATACTTACAAGAAACTGAATAATATGAGTCTCTTTCTATCCAAAGAGCGACACTTTTGATTTGAAAAGGATTTACTTGATGCTGACTATCAGTGATTAGTAGAAACAGGAAAAAGCAGACCTCATGAACATAACCAGTTTCCTCGGGTCATGTTTGTTTCTTGGGAATCAAAGAAACAAACAACAAGTAGCACCTATCTACTTGCTAAGCTGAATATTAGTTGCGGCTGCAATGTTGTTCTCAAGTTCTTTTGGATAAACAACAACTTAGAACTAGGAACTAAGGTATGAGTGTATTCCATTCTTTGTGATAATACAAGTGCATATGTACTTTAAGGATTCCAGTGCAAACCATTAAAGTTAACATATACATATAAGACATCTTTTTTAAAAGAGATTATGTTGGAAGGTTTAATCAAATTGGACTTTTGTTAAACTAAAATCAAGATACCTGACTTTTGAGCTAAGCCCGTTACAAGGGGCAGGTTTGACAAAGAATGCGGTGGAACTTGGATGATCACTTCCTGAGGAGATGCTTCAAAACCCTAAGGTACATTCTTTAATATTACTGTACTATAGTTTCATGCACAAATTCTGATGTGACAACATTACACTAAGTAGTCATGTAAACACTTTGTGCTAACATGAAGTCATATATTGACTAAGCTAAGATATAATTATGTTGTCCAAGCCCAATTTGTTGTTCAGATAGTTTCAATTTTTTAATTGTTCCTCAAAATAAATAAAATCGCAAAAATATATTTTTCTTTTTATTATTTATTTTTGTTCGGGTAAGATCATAAATTATTCAGGCCAAAAATCAATCAATATTACGTATTGCATTCAATAGCCAACTTATTCCTAAAATTCTCAACCGAATGCAATTCTATCTATTAATTCATTTTTTAAGCTTCCCACTATATGTGTCAAATCAAATGAATTCATAATGTGCAGTTTACTGACCAAAATTAATTACCCTCTCTTTCTTTTGACCGCACAAATTCAATGCCCCCTCAATTTTTCACCACACAACCAAAAAGTCACTATTACCCACTTATTTAAAACATGCAAACTCCTTTCAAAACCCACAGAACTCTTCAAAACTCCTCAACTTCACAAACATTATTCATCACAAATTCCTACAAAAGTAACTTTTTCTCATCACAAAATTCACATTTTTCACCCATGGACATCTCTCTATCCTGTCAAATCCTCTGAATCAAAAGAAGGATGAAAGCAATCGACAATAATCGAGGCTCAAGAAGAGAAATTCGAAGAAATCAGGGCAACTGGGAAGAAATTCGGGTGATCAATTCCGATGGTGGGAAAAATCACATGTTCGTCGCTCGTATCGAGCTCGGTGCTCGACTAATGATGGGAATGGCAATCAACCTAGATTTGGTGCAGAGCATGTAAGTTCACGCCAACTCATAAATATCTTAGAAATTCAAGGCGTGGATCTAGTTTGTTTGAAAATGGCTTAATAAGAATGAACATCCTATATTTATATGGATAATTTAGTAAGAGTTTTTAAAGAATGAAAATGGAGTTTTATGTAAAATCAAAAATCAAACAATTGAATTCACTACTGCTGAATTTGAGTGAGGCATTTGGTCGTGTCCTAATGAGGGTTTTTGATGACTATTTTAAGGTGAATTTTGAAGAAACCGTAGATGGTGCTAAGGTTAGGAAATCAATATGAGGGAGTTAGCATAGACAGTATTGTTGAGTCTATTGGTGATAACCCTAGTCTGTGAAAACTAACCATAAAAATTTCTCTCCTATTCAAAATTGTTATTGATCTTGTCTTTTCGATCCATTATTCCAAGAACCACACAGAGATGAGGCAAACCACTTGGAGCCCTTCTCATCTACGCCTTGAAATAAAATTCCACATAAACTTCCCATATTATATCAAACACCTTACCCACTGCAATCTCTAAAAACATGAAAATTGGTATGAAAATGCTTTAATGACCTTCCTAGAAAGCTTTGGCAATTAAAGAACCAATGAAGTCCTAAACACATGCAAACCAATCATTTCATTCAACCCAGTACTTTGCTAGGCTAGGGTATCAGTAAAGGATGAATGAGTGTGTGTTTTAAGGAACAAAGAGAGAGATGTGGATGAGGAGGAGGAGCAGAAGCAACTGAAAGATTGAGGGATGAGCCTGACAAAGTCAAAACTCCTGAGAAAGCTGTGACTGATTCAGAAGAGAAGAATGAGATGAAGAACCTATATCATTAGGTCTGTGAGAGGCAGAGGAGGTAGAGGCAGAGGAAGGGGAGGAACTGCTCAGAGGAAGAATGGAAGGAACACAAGGAGAGGTGCTGAGAAGGAGTCTGTGCAAAACTTCCTTGATCTGGATGAGGAAGAAACCAAAAAACAGACGAGCAGAAGGCAGAGGAATCAAAGGAAGAACCTAAGATCATTGAGGTTAATCCCACACCTCCTGCTGCTGATGACACACCTGTTCTGGAAAGACAGGGAAGTGGTCAATGGTGACCACTGGCTTTGGTTTTGGTCCTTTCAGCTTCAACTCAGTCATAAACGAGCTAAAGGATCTCAAGGACTCAGTTCGATCGCTTCATAACTAGATGGACCAACTGAACACCAAGTGAGCAAATATGGAAATAATGCTGGAGAATCTCGAGACACTTCACAAAACATTCTGCTGGATAATGGGAGCAGCATATGTGAAGTTGGACAAGTCCAAAAGAAGATTCTGGACAAGGTGATTGAAGTCATGTCCCGAGTTGGAGGCCCCTGAAGATCTTTCTTTATCCCTCTCTTTCCACCACATATTTAGCCCTTCTTAATCCCCATTATCATTATTAAATATTTGGTCTGTAATCATATAACTTTGAATTTGGATGATTTTACCCTGTTCTTATAATGACAGTGGGTGGTTTTTAAAACAATTTCTTTTGTGAACTAATAGCATAGGACATTTGATGAATATTTCTGCACTTGCTAATATATTTTTGATATATTGTTGCATGCTAGTTTATAATGTCATGAAAAGGTATAACCAGTATATTTTCTACTGGTGCTGTGCTGTGAATATATATATAATATATATGATAATAATATATATATGTATATTATATATATATATGTATATATTATATATATTATGTATATATGTTATATATTATGTATATATGTATAATATATGTATATATGTATATATATATATATATATTATATATATATATATATTATATATGTATATATATATATATATATATATATATATATATATATGTATGTATATGTAATATATATATGTATATATATATATGGTATATCTATAATATGTATATATATTTAATTATAATAATATATATATATAGTATATATACTATATATATAATATATATTATATATATATTACATATAATATAATTATTATATATATAATATATATAATATATATATATATATATATGTATATATATATGTATATATATATATAATATGATATGATATATGTATATGTATATATTATATGTTTATATATATGTATATATATATATATATATATATAATATATGTTATATATATATATACATATATATATATATATTAATATATTATATATATATATATTACATATATATATATATATATATATAAATTATATATATATATATATATATATATATTATATATATATATATATAAATATATAGGAATAGGATCATGATGAAAACACAAACCTTAGGTGAAAACTAAAAACTTTTAATCTTGACCGTAGATTTGGAGATGGACGGTCACGATTTTATGAAAACTATATATATTATATATATAGTATGTTTTTATGAAAAAAAAGGGGAAGAAAAGCAAAACTCCCTAGTACTACAAAGTTGATGATCATGTTCCTGCATATTCATCTGCTCGAGTTCCTTGCTTCCTGACTAAGTATGTATAAGGGTATGAAATTTCTTGAAATTGCTCTTTATATATCCTGTGCTAAAATTGTTTAAACACCAACACATTTGTGATTTTATATGATTAAGAGTTTGTTGGTTTGCATTCATCAAAAAGGGGATAATTGTTGAACCCTATGTATTTTGATGAATGTCATAACAAACCAACTAAGGCAAACTCACAAATGTTTATCTGATGATGTTTAAGTGTTGTGTTTTCAGATGTTTGATATTCAAGATGTCTTAAAGAATGATGAATAATCTTAGGAGAAGAAAGAAGTTCCCGGGTCTCTTGGATACATTAAACTGAGCTCGAGGAAGAAGCTCATCTAAAGGAAGACTCGAGTTCCTTAGCAATGGCCTTAAACAGTTTTCGAGACTTTGGTACAATAGATTTAGAGTTTAGTAATTTTAGATTTATTGTATAACTTGGCAGTATGGTATGGAATATAAGCTCAGAAGAAAAGAAGAATATATTATAAGTTTGTGAATTAAATAATTAAAGGACTAATTCGTGTTTGTAAAGGGAAAATAAAACCTAGGTAACTTGTAAATATTTCATAAATAAAATCGTTTTACAAATTGTTAAGAATTATTTTCTGGTTGTTTATCTTCTAAAAATATATATTTATATTATCTTGAAATTAATGTTTTATCTTTGATAAATATCTTTGGTTTTACGGTTTAGAAGAAAATGCCTTCCTTGATTTTTGGAAAATTTGTTTGCTTAAAACAACGTGTAACAGGAAGCTTGTTAATCAAGCTAACCACCTGAGAATAAAAGGAAGCAATTAAACGACTAAAAAACTTGACAATGTGAGATCGTGGTGAAGTGGACTTGGTGATCAAGTTCCACTGAGCACTACTCTACAAAATAGGATGTAGTGGATAGTGGAGTACTGCTTGATGACTACGCACTTCTGATCTTCCTAAAATACTTCTATTCAGTAAAACATCCAATATACTTCGAGCAAAGAAATATTAAGAGCTTTATTCTTCATACCAGGCCAATCTTAAGTAAAATCGAGTTGTAAAAGTGCTTTGATCTATTGATTAAAAAGCAAGGGGTTGTGAGAAGAGTTCATAGCGAGGGATTCATTGGAACTGAGAGTTAGAGATGTGACCAACAGAGGGTTGGTTACGAGGGTTCAAGAAGTTCTTCATTGAACTGAGAACGAGGGTCTTAGATTGTAATTAGGTGTTTTAACCTATTATAATAAGACGAAGTCCTGTGTTGCATCAGGCCACAGTTTTTCCTCTCTTGGCGTTTGTCTGAGAGTTCTGTGTTTGAAAATCTCTTATCTCGTGTTTCTCTTGTTAAGTTCTTTAAATTCCGCAAAAAGTAACTTAAGTTCCTCAAATACAATTCACCCCCCCCCCCTCTTGTATTGTTCAGTCGATCCAACAGTAGAGTATACCAACCATGTCAAGTTATAAATTAGATGTTAGTTGATTGATTCAAACCTTGTCAATTTTTTATACGAACCATAACTGAACTGGCTAACTGAAGTCTCTCTTTTATTCTGAGTCAATTATTTCAACTGATAGTTCGTTCATAATAATCGAATTATTTCAATTTCATAAATAAACTCATGAAATATTTCAAAGATTATCTTTTTGGGTGTAATTTGTACGCTTTCGATTTCAAATATAGAATTATATAAATACCAATAACATTATATAAACTAGTTCAATTAACCAACTCTATCTTAGTTATCAATCATTGCTAACTAACCTTTTAAACTATCTACGTTAATATATTTGATTTAAACGAGGTTAAAACACAATAAACTATATCTAATTTAATTTATATATTTGATCATAACAGGTTAATTGTTCATGAAACCAAAATCAATAAATGCAATACATACATTATCTCTAATTTTTTACAAGTAGTAAATGCACACAATAATAAAAAATTAGAAACAGATTAAACTATGGAATACATTGAACTTTTAAAACTAAATAAATATCACTCAATAATACAATAATAACATAAAAATCTAGTATTTCTAATTATATTACTATCCGCAAAAATAAGGTAACATACAATGCCATGTCAATGATCCAAGACTAACTAATCAATGCAAAACTAATGTCATGTCAATGATCCAAGACTAACTAATCAATGGCAAAAACTAACGCCATGTCACCAATCCATGCCTAACTAATCAATGGCAAAAACTAGTACCATGTCATCAATCCATGCCTACTTATGCAAATGCCTTTAGAAAGTTGGAGGGAAAATGCTTTTAACATTGGAGGGAAAGCTAATGTCATGTCATCAAAGAAGTCTATTGATCCATAACTTTTACAAATTAATTTGTATAGTACATAGAAGATAATTAATCGTTGAAATTAATTTATTAAGATTCAAATAGTTTGTTTATTTCTGTTTAATTTCAATTTCAGTTGATTTCAGTTTTGTTTCAATTAATTTTAGTTTCAGTTTATTTCAGTTCAATTGATTGCATTTCGGTTAAGTTCGGGTTCGGTTTATTTTGATTCAGTTGATTACAGTTTCAGTTGATTACAGTTCAGTTACATTCAGTTCAGTTAGTCTCAGTTTCAGTTAATCTCAGTTCAGTTAATTTCAGTTTCAGTTTTATGTTAACAGTTAATTTTAGTTTTCAAACGATTAATTTCAGTTTCAGTTTGTTCAGTTTCAGTTTTATATTATCAGTTCAATTCAGTTTCAATTTGATACAGTTCAGTTAAATTCAGTTACAGTTCACTTCAATTCAGTTAATTCAGTTAAATATTCAGTTATTTCAGTTCAATAATCAGCTTGATAACCAAATTGACAGCCCTAGTCACATCCATCTTTTTAGAGATTGTAACACCTCAAGAAAGCTTTGGGACTCTATTTTTAACCTCAAAATTGGTAAAGTGCCTATTGATCAAGACATTTTTTTTCCCTTGATTGGGTTCCTTGGTTGTCTTACAATTTGCATTTGGGAAACAATTGGCCAGAACTTTTTTGTACTGCTCTTTGGCACACTTGGCTACTGCGCAACAATGCAGTGTTTGAACTTTATTGCACTCATCCTGCTACTACTTTGAATAAATTTTTGAATGATTGGTATTTAACTAATTTAACTTTGTAGGGGAAGGAAACACTAACTGCTCACCATCACTCCACTCCCAAYCATTGGACTCCTCCCCTTCKTGGCCGTGTCAAATTAAATGTTGATGCCAACTTCATGGGTGGTGACAAGGCCTCTAGTGGGGGTGTRGTTCGTGGTCCTGATGGCAAGTGGATCATTGGCTTCTCCATCAAGCTTAAAGTTTCAAGTGTTGCTGCTGCTGAACTACGCACTACTATCTTTGGCCTTCAATTCATGCAAGTGATGGGTTATGATGATTTTGATCTGGAAATGGATGCGGAGGAGATTGTCACTCTTCTTGGTTCGAATATTGATTTTGGCAAACACGTTTTGGATCCTCTGCTCTGGGATGCTTCGAAGCTTCTCACTTACTTGAATGGCGTTGAGGTGCTGTACATTCCTAGGAATTTCAATCAAGTGGCGCATGCTTTGGCTAGCTATGGCATGACTATGGCGTGGGCAATGACTCTCTTCAATGATTTACCAATATTCCTGCAAGATACCTTCTTGAGAGATAATGGTGATGCCATTTTGGGTAACTAATCAGTTGGTTACTCCCCTTGTTAGCTCAATTGTTGTTGGCAACTCAAGTGCTTTTCTTTTAGTTATTGCTATTATTGGACTCTATGTTGTGTTGTTGTTCTAGTTTGGCCTTGTTGGCTATGTTGTATTTCTTCTGAACTCTTTTGTATGTTGGTTTTCCTTAATCTTTTGATTAGGGTTTCTTAATATATATTTCCTTTTAGTTAAAAAAAAAGGAATGAAGCCCTTTAAGGGGTTGCATACCATTCTCTATGTCAATTTCTAACTTGATAATATTGTAGCCATAAGTTTGTTAATTTGCAAGGACACACATGACATCGCCCTTACAAATTAAGGAATCAATTATTTGTTACTGGTCAAAAACATTCAGTTGACTTTTGTTGACTAACGTTGACTAATGCATATATCAATTTCGTTTTGACGATGTAACATAAGCGCCAGAAAGGGAGAGATAAAAGTGACCCATCCTGTTATGATCGACCCAAAGGAGAATTTCATCACGTGTTCAAATGGAGAAGCTKAGAAGGAAATMAATTGAAGAGAATTCAAACTTAGAGCCCCAAATAACAGCCACCATGGGAGCAARCGCCATAAACTTCCATCCCACATTTCTCTTACATTCAATGCCTATAAATAGGTAATAAGAGATCAAGCGAATAACAACACAACAACACATCAAACATAAACTTATCTTTCTTTGCATTTACTACTTTCCTTAGTTGTACTTAGCTTAGCAGCCAAGTATAGATTAGCGTAGATTAACATTAGCATAGTGTAGTCTATCATGTATCACTAGTTTGATACTTTTCATTTCCAATTGTGTGAACATGGAGGTAATCATCCTTCTTTGTAATACAATTGTAGTTTGACTGTATCGTTACTATTTCAATGGAAAGCTTTGCATCTTTTATCAATCTTATTTTTCCTCAACTTCAGTTTCATTCCACACTCGGCTTTTTCTTTCAGTGGCGGACGCAGCAGGGGGGGACAAGGGGACACTTGTCCCCTCATTTAAAAAAAATCGAAAAACAACTGTTTTTCTAAAAAAATAATATGAATATATATAATAAATACAAAAGAGAGTAATAATATATCACAAAGAAAAGTTAGCTCAAGTGGTTAGACATCTTGTGTCTAATTTCTAGGGTGATGGGTTCAAACCCTATTGTCAACAAAAATTTTTGTTCCCCTTTCTTTTGCACTTTTTGTGTTAAATTTTTACTTGTAATCCCTTTTATATTTCATTTCTACACATTTGTATWTTTTTTTTCCATGATTACATCTTCCCTCTTTTTAATATTTATCCCCTTCTCAATAAGCTTAAATAATTTATTGTTTTATAAGAATTAATAATAAAATGCCCTTATACGGAGTAATATAAATCGGCTATACAAAAAAAATCAAAATTTGTTGCACACTTCACGTACATTGTACATATGAAACTAATTTTGTTGAAATTTTGAAAATTGTCTATAAAATAGTGAAATTTTTTTGCACGCTTCGCGTGTATATAAGACGACTAATTTGGCTGAAGTTTTCAAAATTYGCTACTGTATAAAAAATCAAAATTTGTTTCACGCTTCGCGTGTATATATAAGTCAAATTTTGCTGAAGTTTTAACTAATGATCGAGGTTCAATTAATTTAATATAATATGATTCTGTCAAATTATTCACATTAACTAATTTGCATTTTAAAAATAATTTATCTGTATATGAACTTTCATAATTTGTCCCCCCAGTTTTAAAATCCTGCGTCCGCCACTGCTTTCTTAGCCTTTGTCTACGGAGGCCCGGCCCTGGGGTGGGCGAGCTGGGTCCACGCCCAGGCCCAAAAATTTTAAGTTCAGTACACATTGATTTTGGTTATGTAGTTTGACCATTAGCAATTACAAATGAGTGTGATCTAGCTCAGTAGTAACTTGTGCAGACTAACTTAATTTTGCAAAAGGTCATGGGACCGACACCCATGACAAGCATTATTTTTAATCATATTATTTTAAATGTCTTTGATCCATTTCTCATAATCATATTACAACTCTTTCTATCTTCACCTCACCTTGAATTATTTCAATTACTCCGTAGTCCGTACCACAAATAATTATAATTTACCAATAAAAAAATTCCTTCTTTACATTCGTGAATATAATTTCAAAGTATTTTATTGCAGAGTATATACTTCGTAATTTATTTCTTGCGTTTTCTTGGTCTAAAATTTTCGCAGACACTATTAATTATAATAAATAAATAATTCGAATATTAAAACAAATTGAATACTACTTAAATTCTATCTAGTAATATATTTGTACTCCGATGTAGATTTGCACATTGATCTTTACATCTAATTCTCTTCTTTTCCAAGCTACAACAATTTGAAATAAATAAAAATTAAAACATTGTGCTCGTATAATTATAATATTCTGTATCGATCCATGTATAAACACATATAAATAAAATAACATACGGATATCCGATATACTTCTAAAACATATTACTCGGGTATATAATTTTGTTGTTTTGCAAGAATCCTTATAAATTAAATTTTAAACAAAGTGAGATATCTTTTTAGCATTAAGTAATGTTTTCATTTATCTTTCCCCCTAAAAAATAGTAATGTTTTCATTTTCATACAAATGTTTCTTTGTCGTTGTAATTTTTTTAAAAAAATCTTTTAAACTAGTGTTGATGGGCCCATATTAATTGATTTGCACTGGGCCCTTAATATCTCAAGAATGGCCTTGTGTCTATATTCCTAAGATTTTTTTTAGGTTTGCGAGGTTATCCGTTATAACCAGTAATTAGAGGAGCAATTCTCTACCGAACCAAAAATAATAATATTGGYCAATTGACTTGTTGGTGYAATGCAAATCACCTCAACWAAACCATTAATGATGTCCTCGCATCTTTCCACAATACAGCCATTGTAGGTGCTGCGTCAAAGGAGAAAGAACAGTTGTGTTGCCAAAGATTTGCTATCTTCGTCCCACTTGAACCATGAACCCTAAAAAAGAAAAATCTCATAGAGGGGGAAAACATCTCTCATAAAGAGAGACCCACAAAATCTCATAAAGGGAGACTAACTTATTGACCTAAAAACTAGTGAAAAACTATACACAAGAGAGAGGATTTGGGGCTTACCATGAATTGTTTTCATCCATGGCAACCCCTACGAGATCTGATTTTTTTGAGTTTTTTTGTTACCAATTACACTCATATATAGAAATATTTAAGTTAAACATTTATAGAGGGAAATTTTACCATAATTTTTTTTAAAAAAAATCACAAATAAATTTGTTAAACCATGTGAGAATTAATCTACTTATTTGAGTAAGAGAGAAATATAAATCGTCATAATTAATGAGCAGTTACTAGCCGTTACAAAGGAGAAATTATGAACAATAATGACACTAGAATCAAGGACCATTACGCATTGAAAACAAATAACAGTCATATACATCTCTATTATATAAGCCAGGGGAGCAATGGTGTCCCCTATGAACTTAGAATATTACGCTTAATGAAATTGATTTTAAAAAAATAATTCAAACATCATCTTAAAACAAAACTTTAAACCATTAATACATAAATCAATGCATGCAAATTTTGAGTAAATAATTTGAATATTTTAACAAAAAAAATTTAAACATTATTTATCAATCAATCAATCAAACCTTTTAGATTAATTTCTTAGAATTATAATTAGTGACCAAAAAGTCAACGTTAATATTTTAACAAATCATTGTCTTTCTACTTAATCTATTTCTATTACAAGGGTATATATGTATGTTTGTATATTTTTAATGTTTTTTCCCCTTATGAATGATCAACAAGGGTGGTACGTATATAAATTGAGATGCGAGACTTCAAATTTGTAACATATTACCCACAATACTTTTATTGTAATTATGAGGTCAAGATCTCATCAATACTATTTACATATTTTAGTATGGAGTGTATGATGAACATGTATGTACATATATACATTATAGTGCAATTATAGTTGAATAAAAACTTCATTTTGTTAATAAGTGACCAAGTTCACTATTTTTGTAACTAACTTTTTTTATCAACGGTAAAATCATGGTGATAAAATAATCTTATTAAGTCATCTAATTTGCTAAGAATTGCAATAAAAAAAATGTATTCACTAATTAGGGTGGTTTTTAAAAAATTATGATATAATATAGAATTAACAATAATGAATTTTTGAATGTTGATTTGAATACATTGTAAAATATACATATGCACGCATCGCGTGCTCAAAATTCTAGTTAGTATATAAAGCAATGGATATGTACGTGACGCTTGATACATAACACATTACAATTTTAGAATAACTAGTACAATCTCTCACTATTCTCTTGCAAATTTGCAATATACGTTCTACAGCCTTCTACTCTTTACATTTTTACTACTTTGCTATTATTTTCTCCCGTCAATCCATTTGTCTTCATTCACAAACTTGTTGAGTCTTACTGTCAATCTATTAGTTTGACAATTACTAAAAATTGGCTAGCCGATATTCAAGCTGCTAAGAATGCAAGTTGCAACTCAATGGACAATTATGACCGTTCCGAGTGCTAAAGCAGCATCAGGATTCAGGAGCATCCCTATGAGCAGCATGCTGTTCGACCAGTGGACAATAGCGGCATAACCTTGCATTGTATCGAACAAGTCAATGGTTATTCCACCATTACTAAGCTTAGATGAGAAACATATTACAGATAAAAACATGGTGCAATAAACTTGTTGAATCAGAAAATTACAATGATAAGAGAATTGAACCCCAAAAAGCAGACGCATCAGACAGAGGAGACGGTAGTCCAACAATTAATACTATCCAATTAATCAAAATTAGTTCACCGCCAACTTGTGTAACAATCAATGATAAGTACTTCAGTATTGCTCATTTCAGACATTCCTAAGATCACAATTGAAGAATATAGATTATTAATGGAAGAAAACTGGGTAATTAACAGTAATACAGTATAAAACTAATGGTTAGGCAATGCAACTTACAGTAATACTTAAACAATGCGCAGGGTGACTATTACAATTAATACACAAAAAAGATACGAGACTATGAAAGCATACACCAACAACTTGTTGCTCCTCATCAAAAGCAAGTTGGAAATTGGAACGCAGCTCTTCTACCATCATCTGAAGCAAGAAGTTCTCGTTCATTCTAGTCCGTAAGTCAACCAGCTGTCTCAAGCGATCTMACTTTAAAGCTTCTATAAAATTTGCCTCATCAGACYCCTGAGGAAATGAGAAAGCAAACATGTACAGTATGTATTACACTATGGCAAAGTCATACAGCAAAACAAGCAAACTCTTCTTTTAATCATATATAGGATAAACTACTTTTATACAAATAATAATAAATAGCATTATAGAAATAATAATTAACAGCTTTTACAACATGATTAATATCACGGAAAAATTATCACTGGGGCAAGAATCAATTTCTATGGAATAAAAGGTTAATATTTGGCAAATAAAACTACAGGGGAGATAGCATAAACCAAGACTATATTAACAAACTTCTGATATGTGATAACATAAAATCTTTTCTCCTGATTTTTACTGAGCTAAATAGTTTTACTGATTAAATGGATGCTTACAAATCAATTAGTTTTCTACTGATTTCAATATTTTTACATTAGAAACTAATTTTAATTGATTAACTAGTGTATTATGCAGCAAGAAGCTACAGATATTTCATGATAGCAATTGAAGTTAATCAACTGAAACTGAAAATGATTTATATAAACTATATTATACAGAACAAAACTGAAAACTGACCAAGTAAATATGGAGTTCTGTGTTCACTGAATATGAAGATGAAGAGAAGCTGGACTTCATGTTTGGTTCCTACCTGAATATAGTGGTACACCTTACTTAGGCGATTTAACGGAATCAAGAAACCCACTGCTAAGGAGTCTCTCAACATACTTCCCTAGTATATCCACCTCCAAATTAACCTTCTGGCCAACTTTTTTCAAAGGGATCACTACATTCTGCTGAGTGTAAGAAACCAGCATGAAGTTGAAGCAGTGTTCATCGTCAAACACTTTCACCACAGTCAAACTCGTGCCATCAATTGTTATGAACCCTTTTGGCACAATATACTTCAATAACTCGGGGCTAGTCTTCACCTTCACCCACAAAGAATCTCCCTCAGGATCAAGCAATACAATTTCCCCAGTTCCATCAACATGTCCCTAAAATACAATACTGGTCAATTCATTAGAAGTGAAGGAAAAATAATACATTTGACTTCATTAGACTAGCATAACTCCATATTGTCCATTGAGTCGATCAAAGACCAAAATCATCAAAGCTAGTATTTTAACATAACTAGTATGTGGCCCGTGCAAGGCACGGGTTCGCTTTGTATTTTATGATGCAGAGAAATAATTATAGTAATATAGTAAATAAAAAATAAGTTAACAATAATATAAAACGATTAAAAATATTTTAACGAAAAATCAAGTTTTCTACGAAGTATGATATTTCGCCATATAGAAATTGGTAGATCAATCCGCCCCTAATGGAAGAGAGGGAATTGAATGACTAATTGTTGTGTTTTCTAAAAAGAAATAAAATAATAAAAACAAAAAAAATGTCTTTTGTAACTATTGCACAAAATTATTCAAAAAAAAAACACACACACACATAAGTGAATATTGAATGACTTTTTTAATATTGATTAATTTTAAAGAAAAAAATTCAAATTCCCTGCAAAAAAGGAAAATACAAATTATTAAATAATTATTTTAAACCATAAAAATAAAAATAAAAAGTTGTTACATGTCATCATTCCTTTCAAGTCCCTATAGACTACGTTATTAAGTACAAAAAAAATATAAAAGGGAGATATCAAGTAATATGAATCCATTCAATTCCTCTGTTATGAAATATACGAATTCATTTAAAACCAAAAAAAGGTGAAAAAAGGAGAAAAGTGAAATGTCACGTGAAATCTTTTCTCAATTCTTCATGCTATTAATTGTACAAAAGTAAATAAAAAATAAAAATATGGAAAAGAGGTGAAAAAAAATGGGAAAAGAAAGAAGATGACATGTATCACCAATTCCGTTCAAATTCATTTTATTAAATGTAGGAAATATATTTTTTTTATTAAAAAACTAAAAAGAAAAAAAAAGGTGAAAAGGAGGGAAAAGTGAAATGTCACGTGAAATCTTTTCTCAATTCTTCATGCTATTAATTGCAGGAAAATATTTAAAAAAATTAAAAATATAAAAAAGAGGCAAAAAAATCGCGGAGAGAGGGAAGATGACACGTGCCACCAATTCCTTCCAAATTCATATTGTTAAACATAGGAAATATTTAAAAAAACGAAAAAAGGAAAAAAAAATTCCCTTCAAAATAAATTTATTAAATATAGTAAATATATTTAAAAAAAAAGGGAAAGAAAAAAGAAAAATTACTCATAAGATAATAATTTCTTTATTTTTGAAAAAAAGAAAGGAAAATAAGTGGAAAACATAAAAAAAAGGAAGAAAGAAAAGATGACATGTAAAATAATTATTTTTAAAAAAGTAAAATAAGTGGAAAAAAAAAGAAGGAAAAGATGACATGTGTCATCATTTCCCTTCAAAACCAAGTTATTAAGTATTATATAGATATAGATTAATTTGAATAGTTAGAATTAAGAAGAAAGATAAGATCAAAGCTTAAAGAAAAAATAAATAAATAAATAAATAAATAAATCATTCATGGATCAAACTATGACCACTCAACAGGATCAAAACAAGTAATCATGGGAGAGATAGTAAATGGTCAGGGCTAATACAAGTTCCTTATTTTTGTTTAAATAAGTTCGCATGTGTTAAGTTCAGGACCAATCAAGCTACCCAAGTTAAATTCAGAGCTAATACAAGTCAATAAGTTCTAGTAAGTGAAGATAAATTCAGATAGAGGTAAAGTTCAAAGAAAGGAAATTCTGTTGAAGCTATTTGCGCCCATAGAACATATTGCATTTAAGTACTAAACATTTACTATATGATCACCCCAGCAGCAACATTACTATCTTAGCTACTAAAAATATAGCAATCATCAGAATAACCACCATAAGCAATAGAAACCACCACCTAATGTATAATCAAACTCATACACTGAACCCTTTATTCAACAGCTTACAGTGGCCATACAGCAAGGCAAACCGATATCTAAGGGATATACTCTTGAGCAGAATGTCCTCGAGTACAAAGGCAGCATGGTTATACCCGCAAAATCYGAATCGGTGACTAAGCTACTGCAAGATTAGCATGATTCCCCAGWGGGTGGTCATTCAAGAGAGTTCAAAACATATCAAAGAATAGCAAAGGAGTGGTAGTGGCCCAGAATGAGGCGGAAAGTGGCTAAATATGTAGCAGCTTGCCTCGTCTGTCAAAAACAAAAACACTCTACTCTACAACCTGCTGGGTTGTTGCAACTGCTGTCTATTCCTATCCAAGTGTGGGAAGATATATCCTTAGATTTCATTGGGAAATTGCCTAAATCTAAGGGTTTTGATACAATATTAGTAGTGGTGGATAGGTTCACTAAATTTGCTCATTTTTTAACCCTCAAACATCCATTTACTGCTCAAAGTGTGGCATTCCTGTTTGTGCATGAAATTGTCAAGTTGCATGGTTTTCCATCTACTATTGTATCTGATAGGAACCGAATCTTCACGGGTGTGTTTTGGAGAGAATTATTCAGGTTACAAGGAGCGGTCCTATACCATAGTACGGCGTACCACCCTCAGCCCGATGGCCAAACTGAGGAGGTAAACCGCACCTTGAATACTTATTAACGGTGCTTTATTCATGATAAAACAAGAATGTGGTTTCAGTGGTTATCTTGGGCAGAATATTGGTATAATACTTCCCACCACAACTCAATCAATTGTACTCCATTCAAGGCTTTATATGGCCAAGATCCTCCTACCTTGTTACGCTATGAAAAGGGTAGTGTCTTCTCTATAAGATTAGATGTTGGAGCGTGATGCTGCATTGGATGACCTTAAGTCTGATTTATTGCGGTCTCAGCAACTCATGAAGGACCGTGCTGGTTCTAAGAGGGGAGTAGTTTTGCAGTGGGTGACAAGGTTTATTTATTTGAAATTGCAGAAGCATAGACAGAAATCAGTAGCTCGGAGGGAGCATGAGAAGTTGTCGGCTTGGTTTTATGGGCCATTAAAGGTGCTGGAAAGAGTTGGGGAGGTGGGCAGGTGGCATATAAGCTCCTCCTTCCTCAGACAAAAGTACGGCTAAGGTAAATCCAACCCTACCTTCTCAGTTGTCTGAAGATTCGGTGTTGGAAGTGGTGCCTGAATCTATGCTTAGGGTTCGTAGCAATCCTCAACACCCTACTGATTCTACAGAGGTGCTAATTAAGTGGTCRAAGCCAAGCCAACAGTGCTATACACTTATGCAAGGAGGAAAAGGAAGTCAACTAAGGGTGCTTGAGTAATTTCAATTAATTTTTTTGAGAGATTGTTATGCTGCTGAGTTTCTCTGAATAAGTTCTGCTGTGCTTGCAGGTTGTTAGAACTTGCTAATGCTTATTTAAATATTTGTGGGGGTAATTAGGCTCATTTAATCATATATTGCTTGAGTTTAGCTCTCTGGAGAATATTCCTTAGTTTTGTATTAGTTAAGCCTCACTGGTTTTGATTAATAAAACCATATCTTCCACTCCTTTTCTGGTGTTGTGTGCATTTCTCTGTTTGCATTTTTGGTGGTGGCCGATTGATCTTTATCGATATAAGTATATAACACCATAGCCATCTAATATACCATTATGATTTATGTGCCACCACAACTACCCAAAATTACATTAGCAAATTGGATTCTACACTTTATGCTAAAAAAGAGATCACATTCACTCAATCTTCTTGGGCATATATGGTGAATATATATGGCTGYGCTACTTTGAAGTAGTAGTGAGTTAAGGTGCCTATTTTTCAACACTSTATTACACTTGGGAGCTTGGAGCTATTATTGGGCACATCACAAACCTAAATACAGCAAAGTGATGACTTGGTTTCAAGAAGGTGGATATGTCTCACATGAATTTAGTGAAATCAGCCTTAAGTTTAGAGCTACACATTTTCTCTCTTTTATCAAAACCATCCACATGCTTTTGGATAACTTGGAATGGATTGAGTCAATGCTAAGTTGACTAGAAAGCAAATTAGATTGAAATAGATCAGAATAATCTAATTGCACAAATTAGAATAGTCTGGTACTCTGGTGTGTTCAACTTCTTCAACGTCTAATACTGCTATAATCTATAACTTAGGTTCACATTATATTGGATAAAAGATTGAATAAGGTATGCCTAAGTCTATGTTATAGAAATACTGCAAGATGAAAATTGATTGAAAGAGGCCATATCAAAATATGCATCGCACCTTATAGCTAGTGATTGCATGCTATAAACCATTGGGAAATTTCCTCGGGTACCCTTGAGGTTTGGCCCCTAATAGCTCTTGTGACCCTAAGGTTTTAGGAATGGATAGGTCAGTACTTAATAGCTCACGTAACCTTAGCAGTAACGGAATGACTAACTCCGTCAATTTTCCACAAATTTAATGTTTAAACTACCTAATTAACACTTAAAACTAACTAATTAATACTTAACTCACCTAATTAATCTCCCATTAACAATACCTCCCATTGACCACTAACCTTCACCACCGCCACGACCAACGCCACTGCCCCAACCACCGCGAAACAACCGCCACTGCCAGCCACTTCGACCCCGCCATCCCTCAAGCCAGCTACTCCCTCGAACCCGCCACCTCCTTGACCAGCCACCCCTCAACCTAGCCACCACTGCGAACCAGCAGCCACCATCGRGAACCAGCCTCAAAACCGAACAAAAAAACAAAAAAACGAACCAAAAAATGAATCAAATCGACAACAGAATTGAAGAACCCTATTTTTCAAAGTTGCGAATTGGAATTTGAGCAGAAATACGCGCYAAATTCAAACAAAACTCGTCCAAATTCATTGCACGATTGCAAMATTCGTGTATTGCAAGATTCGTGAACCCCAAATTCCCTGCAAAATTCGTGTATAAAATAGTTTCAAAATTATTGAAAAATTCGTGTTGTGTTTTTTATCAATACCGAACGGCGTGGCTGGTCGTGGTTGCTGGGTCGAGGAAGAATGAGGAAGAAAGAGGAGGAAGGAAGGAGGAGGAAGAAGGAGTCGTTGTGGCTGGGTTGGTGGGTCGAGGAAGAACAAGGAAGAAGGAAGGAGTGGCTTGGTCGTACAGTAGCGGTGGTCAAGGTGTGGTGGTCAATGTGTTAGTTAGTTTTAATTATTTAAGGGTTTAATTAGTTAGTTTTAGGGTTAATTAGCCTAATTAGTTAGTTATAGTGTTAAATGGATGGAAAAGTAACGACGCCAGTTAAATTTTAACGACATGGATTATGTGACCTATTATACCCTGACCTCAGGGTTACCTGATCCGTTCCTAAAACCTCAAAGGCACCAAATCTATTAGGCCAAACCTCACCCCTGAGGAAATTTCCCTAAACCATGCTCATTTTGGAGCTAAACCCTAGTAGATGATTTTATACAAGTAAAACCTATTCAATCAAATGTTTTTGGTTAGGTGCCACCAAGCGTGAGTATGTAGAAAGAATTCAATCCAAGGTCTTGGTAGTTACCAAGACAAACAACTAAGCTAGTTGATATCCACCTATTCAATTAAACTATTACCAAATTCAATTTAGATGTGTACTAGATTATAATGTTAAATTGCTTTGGGCAAGTAAAACACTACAGCTAAAATATTTGTTATATCATGCACTCCGAGCATACAGATACAACTAAAATTTCTAGTTCATGCTCCTTTCAAACTGAGAAAAATTGTTGAACTTGATTTGTTTTTCCTTTTCATTTTCTTKCTAAAAATAAATGTCCTAACTCCTAAGCAATAAAGAACTTCAAAAGGTAACATGTTAACTGCTTCATAAATATCAAATCTCCAGTAGGCCATTTTTTATTGGATATCATGTGATTCCAATCTATGAGCTTAATCCGTTTGATGTTTTGGACAGTAAAAATCCACGCATGCTTTCAACAAGGCTATAGAGTAACAAGTATAAAGTCCACGTCGAAAGCAATTTCAATTAAGAATACTCAAAAGAAACTACAAATTGTCATGATAACCAAAAAGAATGTTAGTAGAGAAAACTGACTTGAACAAAATGGCCACCCATACGAGTGGAAGGCTGAAGGGCTCTTTCTAGATTGACAAAGGACCCAGGTTCAAGCTCAATCAATGATGTCCTCCTAAGTGTCTCCGGTGCTAACCCAACCGTAAAATCAGATGATTCGGTGTCGAATTCCGTCACAGTAAGGCATGTCCCATTAACTGCAATGCTATCACCAAGTTTTACATCTTCAAGAACAATTTTTGCCCCTATTTTCAGGTCAAACCCTCCATTTTCCCCATATCCCAGTTGCTTAACTTTGCCCATCTCTTCAACGATACCAGTGAAGAGGAAAGTAATTTGGTTTCTCCGAGATTTAAGCTTAAGGGTTGGGGTTTTGAAAAACAGATTAGAAATTGGTATTTTSAAATGCGAGTTCAATTTTAATTGCCCATTTAAMGGAAGAGTAGAGCAATTTCGAACTGCAAGCTTTGGTTGTGAGAGTTTGGGAGAAAAGAAAGAGAGTGATGCTTCAATTGCCATTCTTTCGTAGTGATGATGACAATTCTTCAAGATATGTAAAGCTTAACAATGGTGTTTGAGGCTTTGAGCGCTTGCCACATTCACAATAGAGCGAGCAAAGGCACTGCAATGGCAAACAATCAAACTATCAATTTCATTCTCAAACAAATCAAATACTCCATCTATTACTCCCTCTGTTTTATTGGTTGTTCCGATTACCATTTTGGYATGTTTTCAAATAGTTGTTCCAAACCAATCTAAAAATAACTTTTTTACTTTTTATCTACTTTATTTACTCTAACATTAATGAATTACTCTTTTTTGAAATCCACTTTCATTACTTTACCCAATCTATTCACCCAAAATTACTTTTTCCCCAAAAAGAATCACTCACACGTTTACTCTTTTACCTAACTTACTCAACTATTTTACCTAATTTAATAAACTCTTAAACACCATGCCAAATTGGTAWGAAATATCTAATAAAAAACAGAGGGAGTACTATATTTAATAGCAGGGTTTTTGCATACATTGATGACACATGGCACTTCCATACAATTTTTATTTTTAAAAAATACCATTTATTAGGGATATGGGAATAGGTGGTTTATATATATAGGGGTGGGATCATGTGAGAACACCCCTTTATGTGAGAACACCCCTTTATGTGAGAACACTTTTTATATTTAAGACATTTACGTACAATTTAGGACATTTTTATGATTTAGGACATTTTTATTTTTTAGGACATTTTGTCGTTTAGGACATTTTGTCATTTTAAGACATTTTTGACGATTTAGGACATTTAGTCATTTTAAGACATTTTTGACGATTTAGGACATTTTCTGCGATTTAGGACAATTTCATAGTTTAGGACATTTTCATAATAATTTAGGACAACTTTAAATAATTTCATGCATTTTCTCTCTCCTCTCTTCATCCCTTTCCCTCTCCATCCACACCAATACACCAACACTTCGGCCACCATGCTCACCATCACCCACACCATCACCCACCTGACACCACCCAAGCCCGCACCCCTTCACCACACCCACCCAGCCAACCCAACCCGCACCCACTCAGCCTCACCCACGGCCACACCCACACTCATTATTTGCACCACAACCCACACATCCACACTCATTATTTGCACCACAATGGAGGATGAAATAGAGAATGGTATTTTGGATTTTTCCTATAATGAAGAATGTGAAGTAGAAAATGGGGACATTATTTGGGAAAAGAAACGTCGTGAAGCTATAATTCAAGTAGTGTGCTACGCTATATATGCTGTGTTTAATTAAATCATATATTCAATTGAGGAGTTTACAAAGATCGACGCGTAAAGGAAGTTTAGAAGCCTATATGGTGAGGGAGAGAAGGCGTAATCAGCTTATGAAGGATTTGGAGAATACTAGAGTTTGTCGAGATTTATTAGTTTACGTAAACTTTTAAGGGATGGAGGATATCTTTCGGATACAAGAAAGGCTTCTTTGGAGGAGAAACTTGCTAAGATTTTATATATGTTAGGGCATAATCTTGGTTTTAAAAAGCGCACGTGAGGCGCATCGGCATGTCCYAGCGTGGCGATCCCAGAAAGCGTGGATKTGGGCGCCTGAGGTGTGAGGCGCTCTGCAGCGCCGCTTCAGTGATAAAAAGCGCTATATGGTTGCTTTTCCCTTTTTTAATCATTTTTTCAATTAAAAATACAGCTGCAACTTTATGCAATCCAACGGTTATATTGCTTATCTTTTACTGATATCTTTCTCTTAGATTACTTTTATTACAAAATACTTGTTTTCTTTTTGCCACTTTATTTTGCCATTTGCCCTAGTACTCGACATCTCCTCCCACGCCATCTTCATCATCAGTTCATCACATCACTCCTCACTCCTCACAGCCATCCAGATCTATAACCACCGGCCCTCCACCACCATCCAACACTCCGGCCACCGCACCCAATCTTCTAAGGTACATTTTCTTCTGTTTTTTCTTTTTTTCTGTACTTCTCGTTTCTCCTTCTGCTGTTTTTTTTTTCTCCTTTTTATTTCTTCTTTGCTTCTTCTCCTTTTCCTTTATATTTACTCTTACATTTCTTCTCCTTTTCAATTTTTTTTCCCTGCTGTTTTTTTAATTGCTGTTTTTTTAATGCTGTATTTCTTACTAACTTCACTAATTTAGTGTTAAATTATTTGTATAATTGTATATAACTATATTTCTTACTAACTTCCATTAATTTAGTCACTGTATGTTTATGTTAGTATGCTAGTGTGATTATGTTACAAATTTACAATGATTATGCTACTGTGATTATACTACTTCACTATTGACTTGTAAAATTATATGTTCAATTATAAAATTAGTTATAGAATTAATTTATAGTTTAGACATTGTTTTCATCGATTTTATTTGTAATTTCAGAAATGTCCGGTAATGAAGAAAAGTCTACGGGTTCAAGTAATGACACCCATGATCCGGCAAGGAAGTATGCACAAGTCGACCCTCAAGCAATAGAAATTGGAACAAAATTCACACAAAACTCAAGCAAAATAATTCAAAAAAAAACAGGAAAATTGGAACAAGATTATTAATTCGACAGGAAAATGGGGAAGAAGAGAAGATAGAAGAAGGATACCTTAAAAAGGCGAAACCCTAAGAATGATATTAAGATCGAGCAACCACACAGCAGTGGCAATGCAACAATAGCAGCAGCAGCGCAACACCAGAGAGATCAGACACCAGATACGCCGTCCGTCGAGTGAGTGGGGGCCACGCCGATCAGAAGAGGAGAGGAGAGAGAAAGGGGTTTCGATTCTGAATTGTGATTTTTTTGGTTTTAGATTATGTAATTGGGCTTCTTATTGTGAAAATCTGGCTCGTTGCAATAATGATGATTCTTTTTATTGGCAACATTTGCCAAAAATGGAAGTTTTAAATTAATGGCAACAATTTTTTTTTTCTTTTTTGGTAAAGTTTTCCTTGCAAAATTACAATTATACTCATACTAAAAAAACATTAATCAAATTATACAATACTTTAAAAAAAATTATGTTTAATCTAAGGTAATTAACAACTCCACCAACCAAGCCTCCCACCACCACGAAATCCCCCTCGCCACCACTCTGAGCACCCAAAAACTCCTTCGCCACCCACAAACTCCCTCGCCAACCTCTCACAACGAGCAACAACGAGATAAAACGAGATCCAGCTGCCCTCACCACCCTCGTACTCCATGAACTACATCGCAGCACCCTCGAARTGTATCACACCACCACGAACTCCATCCTCACCACCCATGTACTCCGTCGCACCACCCTCAAACTCCATCAAACCACCCACAAACTCCATCGCAYCAACCTCGAACTCTTTCACACCACCCTCGAACTGAATCGCAACACCATTGTCACCCTCGCAGCGTCCTCGTCAAATCTCTCAGCCATGAATGAACGAGATCTAAATTCAAATTGGAAGGTGATTACGAATTTGATCTAAAATTCGAAGGTGGTTTCGAATTTGTCTAGATCTCGCCAGCAAGTTGGTTTCGAATTTGTCTAGATCTTAAAATCGAAGGTGGTTGTAGTGGTGGCCCCTAAAGCTAAGGCGCAAGTATAGCATGGTCGTCGGAAAAGGTTTGGGGGCAATTGCGACATTCACAGCAAGACGGCGACGTTAGTGGCGGAGACTTCAAGACGGCAAGTTTTGCGGTGGTGGTAACGCTTATTATTATCATTTGGTGCTTGTAACGCTTGCCATGTTTTTGTGTTTTAATAATAAAATATAATAATAATAATAATAATAATAATAATAATAATAATAATAATAATAATAATAATATATAATAATAATAATAATAATAAAATAATAATAATAATAATTCATATATTTTTTTTTATTTGCAACTTTGTTTTGACACACATTTTAAGGATGAAATTTAAGTGTGTAAACGAGCAAATTAGGTAACATAAGTTTAAGTTTAGTAACGTATCATCTCATTTTTGTTATTAAATAGTAAATCTTAAGTTAAATATTAATCCAAGCTTAATATTAATTCTAAGTGAAATGGTTAAATATTAGACCCAAAACATAATTCAATAGTTAAATATTAATCCTAGATTAAATGGTTAAATATTAAGCCTCAAAACTGTTAGTAGAGTAGACCAGTTGGACTGGTCTCGCAGAGAATAAGTGTTTAAACAGTACATAAACAATATCGAGCATAATAATAAAAGACACACAAATTTAACGAGCTCACCCAACTCTGGTTACGTCCTCCTCCTAGTTACTTTATTAATGTTCTACTCTGAAATAACAAAGCAACCCTCACTCACAATGTACGTGAACTCACACATACAATGTCACCCCACACTCAACCCAAGGTGCTAATTCGCACTTGAACTCACAAGCACTCGTTAATGAACTATCAATAAGCTACCCAATCACCAACCCCTTCATTGGTAATTCAACACAATGCAATTCTCTCAAATTACTCACTCACTGAGTTTACAAGAGTATTTGATCGCTCAATATGTGTGCACTCTTGTGTATGAACAATGCTTGCTTGATCTAGGCTTTGGACTTTTTCTCTTTCTTTCTTTCTCTAAAAAATACACCTTTTAAGAATGTGGAGAGAAGTCTTATTCGTGAGTCTATATGCATGGATATTTATAGCAAAAGGCCTAGCAATCACTAGTGATACAACCCTAGAATGTAAGAGATAAATAAAGATATATCTACTCCTTATATTTTAGGAAAGTTCAAAATATTATTCCATACTTAGATGATATAATATCTTATGTTACTTTAATTGCATTTTAAGTAATTACCATATATCCAAACACATATACTCACCAGATCATCTTTGAAGTTTCCATAAAACCGTTTTTAAGAAAAACTTTCCAAAAAATATTTTTAAGAAAACTTTCCAAAAATCTTTTCTTGCTCGACAAGATGATCCGCGTTGTGAGAACAGWACAACRGTTCTCCCAACTGGTAGGGTCAAAGTTAACCAACCAACTGGTTTAGTTGCCTTCAACTCTAAGAGAGAAAGTTCAAAGCCCAATGCCATCAACCAATADTACAAGCACGCAACAAACACATTCATGCACTTAATACAACAAGAAGACTTATTCTAATCCTTGAACTAATCTTCAATGTTCTTCAACTTCTCGAAGCTTCCTTGATCTTCAATATAACCTTGATCTTCCCGAATCTTCCTCGAAGGACTTTCTGCTTCCCCCCTGCAGCCGCTGCTGGCTACCAACTACCATCCCACCACCCCCGGTCCTCTCTCTCCCTTACCTTCTTTGTTTTCTTCTTCCTCTTGTTTTAATTCTTTAGTTTGTTTAAGTCTTGAAATTCTTTTTTTTAATCCAATTGTTTATACTAATAATTTTGAGTATAATCTGATACAAATTACAAAGTTTATGAGTTTTGGTGATGTTGATTTTAATTGGGGAATTTTCAGATTTATTGAATTGCAAAATTAGGGTTTAAATTGGGGTTTTTCACGTTTTTGAATAATATGTCTAGTTTTAGTATTTGATTTTTTGTTATTTTTATACTAAGCATTAATCTATGAAATTTTGGTCGAGTGTTTACCATACTATTTCTCACCTTGTGTAAAATTTTCAGAATTTTCCAAGCATGTTTACTAATTTAAAAAAAWTCATTTTTTTAATTGACAGTTTTCGGGTTGCAGACTCGGTTTTTGATTTTTCCTGATTTTTATGTTCATCAATAAACTACAAAAAGTTGTACYGATTTCCTATATACAGTTTTAGACTTTGTGTAAACCTTTCATAATTTTTCGTGGTGTTTTAGTATTTTAATAAATTATTACATCAGATTGACGGTTTTCGATCGCGAGATATGTTTTGTTCTTAAAATTAATCAAAAATATTTGGCACGAAAATATAAGTTAATCATGATATTTTCAGGGTTATTAAACATATTCAAAGTAATTTTAACCATTTAAAGGTATGGCTTTTAAGGTTTTTTAAGAAATAAATGAATGGTTTATTGTATAAGCGTTGAAGTTAATCTTTAAAACATGTTCGAGTTTGATTTCTAGAAGTTTTATGGGGTTTCAAGGGAATATATATTGTTGTAATTTTGTGTTAGGAATCAATATTGATTGATTTCTATTTGGTTGTAGGAGGAAATTCTCCTTGAGTGATTGTTGAAGTGAAAATAATGTGCGGGATTGTTTTCTTTTCAAGGTACGTACTACTTGCGGATCCTTGGTCTTTATGTATGCTTGAGGATGTTTGAGAACTTAGAGGCATGAATAGGGAACGTCCATGGAATTGTTTGGTAGTCACGAATAAATTATTTATTTGTGTCATGGTCTATATTTGTGTAAACTGAGGAATATTTGTGGAATTGGTTTATTCATGAGTTTTGGTATGGAGGTTGTTATAAGTCATTTGTTATTAATTAAATGGTTTGGTCTATTGACAAATTATGTGGAGCCAAGTATAACCTGCTCTATGAGGTAATTTATAACACAAGGATGAGTTAAGTGGAGCTAAGTGTAACTACCCCATGAGGTATTTTGATATATGGACAAATTAAGTGGGGTCAAGTGTAACTTACTCCATGAGGGTATTTTATTACTCGTTCATGATGTGATGTATGAATAGAGCAAAYGGAAGTATACAAGTCATAATGACGAGGTTAGTTGGCTTGTCCAACAAGTTTATTAATAAAAGGAATTTGTCCAACAATTTATTAATCAAAGGAATGGTTTATGTTAAAGAATTGTAATGTGATTTGTGGTCTTGTTGTGAGTCATGTTAACTTGATGAGTAATTAACAATTAAGTAATAATATGAATGAGCAATAAAACTCTGGGCTTGTGCACGTCTAGAGTATTGACAAATCAGGGGTTGGGGTTGCGACTTTATTCGCTTCCTTCTGAGAGCCGTTTGATCAACGCGTCTCTCTTCACTTATTTTATAACGGATTTTATCCAAATTGAGGTTAGTTTGAGATCTCATCTAACTATGGTGACGGAGTCGCACCCGTTCGCCATCTGTTTATTGGTTTTTGATGCCTTTCGACGGGGAGACATGTGTTTTGTGACACCTTGTGTCTGATGACACTTGATGTCTGGTTGATGTTCCTAAATTGTGAACATGGGTTTTGGACAACCTTGTTTGTTGCTCATATCATAACTAAAGTAATAAACTATATTAAGTCATGTGTTGGAGTTAAGTAAACTATTCTTGRAGATATTAATTAGTTTAACAGGAGAAGTTGATGATGTTGGGATTGTGATACCTTTGGAGCAATTGTATATATTGTGGTTAATAATGTTTGAGATTGGGTTGTTATGGTTCTTTGGTTTATATAAAATGTTGTTGAGTGGTATTGAACACCACCATTGGGATTTTCTTTTGTTTCTAAGCATGTGTCGTGACTTGGTATGTACAGTTTAGGGGAGATGATGTCCGTTGGTTCTTCTCGTTCGTTAATAAGTTGTATGACTCAGCTTTGCTGATTACATATTTGTGTGTTTGTGTGTGCATCGTCCACATTTCCTTCTCTTGGTGGACCTTGATGATCCTTATTTCTTTTGGAAATTATGGGGAGCAGACTTTTTCAACAGATTGCAGGTTGTTGATGGCATACAGGCTCTTTTGCAACGTTGGTTATGGGAGTGTTCGAGTGTAAATCCTTGATTGTTGTTTAATAGTCCTTTAGATATTATAATGTTTACAAAATGGTTAAAATGTTTTTTTTTTAAATTCAGTGAGTTTGCCAAACATATATTTCTCGACTTTGAATAAGGGCGAATCTTGTTCCAAGTTGTACGGTTTTAAAACTTGATAGTTTTCCTAAAGTTGGTTATTTAATTTATCTTTTTCCGCTGCAAAATTCTGAATAAGCCGAAACGTTTTCACACGTGGCGAAAACATTCAATAGTTCTCCATATCTTCAAATAATTATTTTACCAGGATAAAGGGAGAATTATTGGGGTGTTACAGATCATGTTGAAAAACATAAATTTGCGGCAAAATTTTAGCGGTGAAATGTTCAAAATTTCTCAAATTCAAACAAAAATAGCGCTAAAATCCCTAATTTTTACTCTCGCCCAAATTCACTTTCCTTTTCTAGTTTTCTCGGTCCTCTCTTCTTTCGRTGTCCACTAGCCAWACCCCAATTCTTACTCCTCGATCTTCAATTAAGATCAGAAAAAACACTGTAAATGTAACCCCAAATATGATTTGGAAGATTATAGCAAACCCATTTCCTGAATCTTCCACTAATCTTCCAGAACTCTTTCTTCAAGTTGTTGATWTGAAACCTTTTGGAAATTGTTTCATGTTCYTTTCTTTCTCCTATTTGCTTTTCCCTTTTTTCAGATCTTCAATTTCTTTTTATTTTGGTTTTGTTGATTTCATGCGATTCATTTTTTGTTGCATTGATTGGTTGATTTCGGTTTCAATTGTACGCTTTCAAAATTTTGTTGGATTTTTGAAGTGGGTTTGCTAGTACCTTGATGTATGGTTGTTTGATGTGCTTTCGATTTTCCTTATTGTCTTCTTTCCGATTATATCGTGGAAGCTAAGATCCATGGAGGTTGAGGGTTTTCTGTAATAGACAATATAGAAAAAGGCTTAATACTATTTGATTATCTACATTTGTTGTGGCCAATCAAAGAATTTTACCTTGTGTTTCTAAAATGCAGATTTTAGCTTACTAGCAATGGTTGCAGACATTTTTTTATTTCCTTTCTCCATGTTGCCAATCTGACTGATTTGCTATTTATCTATTTTTTATTTCCCTGAAATGCAGATAGATTCTGTTGTTAAAAGTTTTGAACAACAATAATGTACTAATGATATGGTAAATTATTCTTGGTCCTGTAGTGTTCTAGTGTTGGTTGGCAGAACACTACGGTGTCACTATTGAACATGGATTGATGTTTCKATTGTATCATATCAATGTATCATCCTTGTATCACATGAGTGCATGACTAAAGAAATTTTATCTTTGTTTTTAGTTATTTGTCTACGGTGGAATTGGCACATTGCATTTGGATGCTACTCATGCTGCATGCAAAAGCTTTTAGTGTCCGTCTGGTGGGTTTTGATTACTTCTGCATTATCGGTCAAAAGCTCCTAAGATATGGTGAGAGAATATTTATCAAACACCGTTGTTCTTTACCCTTCTGCTACTAGTGCGGTGCAAGCTGTTACTGTATAGGAATGGTCTCTCTATGAATTTTTTGTATGTGCTGCAGTAGGCATGTTGGATCTAGATATCACTTACAAAGTATATGCTGTCTACAATTCTACAATATGACTAATCTTAGATTATAAGAAAGATGTATTTTTGCAGTAGGCATTTTGCTCTTTAGCAGAAAGATGTATTTTTATAAGTAATAGTCCTYTTGCAAGATTAATCTAAGATAAACTAATCTAGATTATAAGAAATGAATCTCGTGTACCTGACAAGTGGCAACATTTTATTTGCAACAAAGTACTTTCAGACTTTTAGTTGTAGTTGCTGCCATATTTCTAGTCACAAGGTGTTTTTTTTATCATAATTAATTAATTATAACTTGGATTTAAGAACATAATTGATTCGTTCATAATATATAGTAGTATAATACTACTCTACTGTCAAACTGTGTAATAATTATATACCGTGTAATATGTTTTCTAGCTTTACGGTTACATTAACAACTTAGCAGGTGCAGTAAATGTTTTTTAAGATGTAAGCCTATTAGCTCAATTGGTCGAGCACTGTGTATTACACAGAAGATGTAGGTTCAAATCCTACATAGGCTATTGGTTGCATTTTGCAATTGAAATATGCACATTAACTACTTTGGTTGGCCCTTGACAACAAAAAAAAATTAATTCAATCTGTTCTAATATGGAAAAGATGATCCTCAAATCATGTATTACAGTTGTACTCAGCAATATAAACCAATCATTAAAAACAATGCGTAGACTATGCAGGACTTGAACCCACACCATGRACATTATTGTACATTGTACATTGCTCTGCCGTTTGAGCTAATAGCCTTAACTATGCAGTTTTCAAGCAATCATATACCTACAATTGTGAAAGGCACTCAGCTACTCACATATCATATTTCATGCATCGTAATAGACGGCATCTAATGATGATATACAACATACAATAGATGGTGAGGATATACAGTAAATGAATGATTTGGATGATTATTTACACCTCAAAAATTGTGAAAGAGCAAATTCCTTCAACCATGTTTTGAGCTACCAACGTGAATATCCACTATCTCATATTAGCATGAATTTACCACAAAGAATCCCAAAGCCAAGACAGAACATCATCATGTAGCCAAAATAAAATCTTGACTGAGTACGGATAGACAGATGTCAGTTATGCAGCGGAGAAGAATGAAGTCCATAGATGTCAGAATGAACTCCAGAGGTAGTTCTCAGCATTAAGTAAGAAATKTGTCCCCACAATTGTCACACACATAGTGGTTAGAATAAAAAAAGACGAGAATCATGAAGCCATAAATGTAATACAACTGAAAGKGAAGTCACAAAGAACCATAAAAAGATGCGGGAAACATCCATTAACATATTCTTGAAACCATATAACTATCACCACTATATAATAAATTTGAAATTTATCAAAGTAATATACAATGCACATAGTGTATATCAGGGAGTTGTTAGTCAACACAAAGAAACATAAAATGAATCAGCAACGCCAATTTAATAAATCTGTTTGTTAAAGTTAAATTCCTTCGGGTATGTTTAATCTCATTGAACAAAAGGAATAAAAATATAAATTAATTGCACAGTGCTATATCCTCTTTCAATCCACCACTATACTACTACTCTCGAGTCTTGGCCTTAAAGCTTTGTGCGTCCACCAGCTCATTTATCATCAAAATATAAACCTTTTCTTTTGGGGTGAAGAATATTTTACAATTATCTTTTGATAACCTTCGAAACCACTCAAAAATTCTCATACATTATTCAGAGACTTAAATTGTTAGATTAACCTCTGCTGCTTAAAGAATAAATATAATCAAAATTTATACTACTATTTTAAATACATTAACACTAATACGTTTTGAACTTTAAATATTCTTGTGAAACTTTAATAAACAACAAAAGTTAAAAAAAAAAGAAAATATTTTGTATGCAGAGAGTAGTTAAAGTTATTACGGATAGACGGGACTTTGTTAAAACTGTTGATTTAACCGCATTTGTTAATGAACTGAAATGAACTAACTGAACTGAAATGAACCACAAATGAAAATTAAACCGAATTAAAGTCAGTCTATCAACTGTAAACTGCATGTAACCTGAACTGAAACTGAAACCGAAAACCAAACTGAACTGAAATGAACTGATCTTAAGGAAACCAAACTGAACTGAACTGAACTGAAATTACTGAAAATCAAATAAACTGATTTAAACTGAACTACTGAATTGTAAGTAAACTAAAATTAATGAAAATCAATAAAACTGGTTTAAATAACTGAACTAATGCAATTGAATTGAAATTAAACTAAAAACTTTAACTATTTTAAACTCTAACTGAACTGAAATTAAGTGTAAATTTATAAATTGTTTTGAATCGAAACTAACTGAATAATTGTTAACCTTTTGAAGCTGGGTTGAATTGAACTTTAACTTAAATGAAATTAATCATCAAACCATAAACTATTTTAAAACAAATTAAAATTTGGTTTAAACTTAATAACTTAAAACTAATGAAATCATGTGAATATGATAAATTGTAATTCAAATAGACGATTATAAACCCTTTTGCAACGTTATATCGAAAGCGTTGCCAATAAAAAAATTAGCACCATTTTACTTTTTCTTATAGGACACTCTTGTTTCCATAATTGTAACAATATTTGTTGTACAAGAAAATGAATCTATTCAAAAAGCCAAAGAAATGAAAATGGAAGAAAGATAATTAAAAATAATGCAGAGGCTACACTTTTGAAACACTAAAGGCTATGATAAGTGATAATCTAAAGGGCTTGTTGGAAAGAAAAAATGTATTACGGAAATTCCAAGCAAGTTATCAAAAAATGATTAATACGCAATTTGTATTAACAAACAACTACCCTATTTCCAATTCCCATGAATTTAGATTGAAGGTGAACTGAATTCGGTACGAATGTTGACGTTTCATATTATTTAACATAGACCAACAATATTTTTTTCAAATCAAAAAAAAAAATCAAAGTAAAACAATAGATCATTCAACAGAAACTATATTTTTCAGATCTAAGTAAAACAACAGATTCATCAACATAAACTAAACATATTTTTTCAGATCTATTTAATCAAACAAAAAGAAAAAAGGGTTTCGTGCAAACCTTGTCGGAATTCGAAATGGTGACCAAAATCAAAGAGCAACTGCAGAATTCCACACAAGAACGAAGATGAATCACAGTCACCACTCCATTTTTGCTCAGCCAACTGCGAGAAACGTCTAGAGAAAGAGAGAGAAGAATGAATTGCCAAGAATGAAATTTTTTTAGGGTTTTCGGTTTGGGCCATTAGCCCATAATCGTATAATTATTTTTTTTTTGTTTTAAAAAATGAATGAGTGGGTGAGATTGTTAGATGATTTTAGGCCATCAGATTTGGTATTGTGAATTGAATCTTAACGGTTAAAAGAAGTGATTCCCGTGTGCCTCCTTTCCTTATTATCTACCACATTGATTAATAATATTCAACGGTGTATGTCTTCCATTGTGAGTCTTTGGATTTGTTTTATATTACTACTATTATACTAATTTTAATCATATAATATGTGTATAAGTGTATTATTTTGGCAATTCATAACTTGTTTTTTAACGAGATAACTTTTATTACGTTAATCTACACAAGAAATTAAAAATATTATTCATAATAAATTATAATTATTCAACTTTGATCATCATTTTTAATATATCTATCTGATATATATATATATATATATATTATATATATATATATATATATATATAATATATATATATATATATATATATATATATATATATATAATATATATATATATATATATATATATATATATATATATATATATATATATATACTTATGACTAATGATTTGGTCTAATAATACAAATTCAAATTTACATAATTGTTAAGATTTTATAATCGACTCTATTTACATTGTTATTTAGTTTCATTGATCTAGGTTAGGCCAGTAGTAATTAGTAACTTGCATATATCACTGATCATATGATCTTACATGCAAATTATTTATATTCACGTTAGATAACTTTGATCATAATCATTTCATATATCGATCGAATGTTTCGTATAATTGTTTATAAACTATTAATGTATGTTTGATTAATACAGTTATATAACAATCTTACTTGTTTTCTTATGAATTAGAATCGATTTGTGTACAATGTTATCTAGTTTCATTCATTAATCTAGAATAGGCTAATGTCAATTTGTATTGATGTTGAGCATATTAACTTGTACAGTTATACTTCTACTTTGACTTAGTTGACTAGTAAGTTATTCAACTTTTAGTATCATCCTTTGATATATTGACCAACTTCGTAACACTTTATACAAACTATATATAGTCTATAGATGTTTTTTGTCTTATAATAGTTTGATCAAATACYAATATACAATATAATAAATATGATCTAATACGAGTATCCGATTTGTTTTGACGTTGCTCGTATCATCTTGTATYTATAATCATTCAACTTTGATCATCATCCTTCAGATATTGATCTAGTACAAATATACGGTAAAACAATAAACACACCTATTAAAAAGTGTACTAATTATTTTAAAAATAGTCAAAAAGGTGCAACCGATATYTAACAAATATAATTAATCACTAAAACTGTTATGGTCAAAGCACGAAACTTAATTCAATCGAAACATCTGTTAATTGAAATTGATAGTTATAAAATTGTCCGTTTGAACCGAAACCATATGGTTTGGATCAACACCAATTACTAACTCCAAAAATACAAAACTGAATGCAACTGAATTCAAACCGAAAAAAAACCATTTAACTGAAAATTGATAATAACATAATGAACTGTTTGAACTGAAACCATATAGGTTGAATCGAAGTCAACTGGAACTGAACCGAACTGAACTGAAGAGGCAAGTCAACTGTATCGGTTTTAAACTGTAACCCGTAAAGTTATAACTGAAACAATTCAAGCTAATGAAAAAATTTGAAATCAACTGAACTGAAATCAACTGAACTGTTTGGTTCGATCCATAACTGAACTGCTTAACTGAAGTCCCTCCTCTAGTTACGGAGACATCTTATCTAGTCACTTAGTCAATATACATTAAAAAGATGATAATTGACACTATCACTTGTGC
This sequence comes from Bassia scoparia, assembly GCA_008642245.1. Lineage (NCBI taxonomy): Eukaryota > Viridiplantae > Streptophyta > Magnoliopsida > Caryophyllales > Amaranthaceae > Bassia > Bassia scoparia. Next base: position 1,821 of record SNQN01004820.1, on the reverse strand, counting down.
CTCCTTGTATCACCACCTATCACTTGTACCTCCTTGTGTCACCACCATGGTTTCTTCGGCATTCATTATTATCTCTAATCTTCTGTTTTCAATTCTAATCAAACCCACCACCCTAAGTCCTAGGCAAAGGTTCATGTGCACCTTCAAGCACTATTCTTGCATTTCTCACCACTCAAATGTGGCTCCTGACCACTATGCCTAAGAGCGGCTATAGACTACATGTTAGCCACTAGCCCAATACCCTCTATCTAATCACCCTTCTCACTGCTGTTTGTATTGTCAACAAGAATTTTGAACAAATTGTGAACAAGGAAGATTGCAATGCTAGTGTTCATCTACAAGTCATTCGAATGATTAGGAAATTCCTTGACGATCCACTATAAAAGAACACAAATAATGAACCATTACTGAGAAACAAGTTCAAATACAATAATCTAACTCCTAATTGTTAATTTTCTAAATTTTCTAAGACTAGACATTCATCAGATACTTCTTTATGTCTTAATTATTATATCATATAACAAATTATGCCAATTTTATGATCAACACCTTGAGCTCGTACTACACCAAATCCAACACTCACCGCATACTCTTTGTAAAAAACCTCCACATCAATCATAGTCCTAAAAACRATCCCAACCGCGGGRACAACAACCTCTGCTCAAAAATAGAAGAAACAACAAACTAAGAATTATCTACAATCAACTAAATCAAAGTCCCTTCAGCTAAACGGAAAACAAGATAAAACACAACCACAAATTACAGCAGCATTATAACAAACAACACACACAAAAATTAACATTTCCCGACAAAAATGGCGTTAACAACCCCCTTTTTCATAACACACTAATTATTTGGCCKGGCGATGCTCAYGCTATGTTTATTGCATTATACTTAGGTTCTTTATGGGASTAGAATTCGTTATTATCTAATCATCTTTGTATGAACTATATATGTTAAGGTTGAACTCCACTACTACTCCTTTTGTTATTGTGAATTTGATGAACAAACAATGTCTAAACAAATTTATTTGATCTCAACGATGTAGTGTTTTTTTATATTTTGGTCACTGAAAGAGGATAATCAACCTAGATGTAAACGTACTTACTTTTCAAGCTTACACAATTATACGAAGTACGTCTTAATATCATGTTTCTTTGATAAAAAAAAATCATTAGGAATTAACATGAAGTCGGATCGAAAATTGAATACTCGATGGATCCAAAAGTGAGTCCAAAAAAATTTGTGAATTACAAAATTGATATATAAGATATATACTTAAATGATTATATACCTTCATATAACACCATATATGTCTAGCTACAAATATGGAAAATCATATTCTACAATGGGAACAATATACATTAACAAACTAGGCGCCATATGGTGCATTCCGATTTGCGTCAAGAAATTCGATCGACCTGGAGGCATGTGTACGTTTTACTTGGACTCTTGTATATACTTACAGGGACAAACATAAAGAATCACTAGATTCAACACCGAGCAAGAAAATTACAAATAAGTCGGTATATATACGGTAAATTTAGACAATATAAGAACTTTATGGTATTGACATTATACTTAAATTTACATGACCAAACCACTTATATGCTGCACTCAGCCACATCAACAAATATACATGTCAATTCAACAACAAAACACATATGCATGAAATATAATTGAAATTTGAGAACCAAAATCACATTGGCACAGTAGCAATTACCATAATTATACACATACATAGAACACCTTTTAATAATATTTGTAGATTAATTATGCAAAACAATCCACTAACCAATAAAAAGGCATGCATATCTTGTC
>SNQN01004819.1:29589-40076 GCA_008642245.1 Bassia scoparia | reverse complement strand
GCAGGTCCCTGTTTATGGGTCCAATAGGTGTAATCTTCCCTTTGCTTTGAAGGTCGCTCAAGTCTTGTAGTGTAAGTCATGCCCAAGGGGAAAATATTCGCGCCTAGACGGTAGAAACCTTTGATTCCATTGGACAACCAGAGGTAGCTTGAGTGCAGAAACATTATTTGAAGAACCAGAATTGTCCTTCTTGTTGTTGTTCCATCTTGGTTTGTTGTTGTTAGAGTTGTTCAATGGCAATACCAATGTGGTAGACCTTATCGAAAGTCTCTAGGCCCATGTAGCGGAGATGATTCTTGTATTTCGRTTGCAAATTCGATATGAAAGTCTTCACCATCTCGGCTTCAGGTGGAGTATGGACYAATTGTGCAGCAGTTTCTTTCCATCTAGAGATGAATGCAGTGAACCCCTATTTCTCGCCTTGCTTCATAATTTCAAGTTCACGAGAAGACATTTGAGTTGGAATGTTTCCMTTGTAACGAGTCATGAAAGCAAGGGCAACATCTTCCCAAGTTTCTGTTTCCTTTTCAGACAGGGAAAAGAACCATTCCTGGCACACCGGCGCCAAGGAAAGCGGAAAGACCTTTGGATAGAAGGCAGAGTCGACCCCCTTCAGAGCCAGAGTGGCCTTAAAAGCCTTGAGATGGAAGCGGGGATCGTCAGTAGGCTTGAATTGAGGGAGATCATTGGCTGAGAATTTGTCGCGGAGTTTCGCAGCGGAGGAGATCACATTTTCTGTGTTCTCGTAGTAAATAACCCCATCCATGTGCCTCTTGATCATTCTCTCCATGTTTTTAGCCATGGAGGCGGATGAAGAGTTGGTGGCAAGGTTTTCCACCATCTTCGCTAAGTTTGCCATAGTGTCAACGAGCTCATCCGTCTTCCTAACGTGTTCGTCGTTCATGGTGGATGTTTGAGATAGCCTGGACCTTGGTGGTCTTTGAAATGGTTGCCTTTACGGAGATGGGACGGTGGAGTAGCTGACTTGCTCTCGAACTAGCCTTTGATTAGCCTTGCGTGTCCAAACGGGGGGCTCAATGTTGAATTCTGTCATGTAACAAGATCGTGAATTAATTTGGTGCTTCACTTGACTCATAGACTCATGCATGCTCTAACATGATGTCTTCCTATATGCATGAACCTAATGCAAACCTACATGAATGCATGGTCATCCTCTCCCATCCTATTTTTAATTTATTTATATATTTTATTATTTTTATTTATTTATTTATTTACTTATTTTTTATTTTTATTTTTATTTTATGGGAGAAAGGAGTGACCTTTTACAAAGTGATGGTACAATGCACAATGTATATTGAATCCTAAGTCTAACTAAAGACAGTCATGATCTATATGCTCATGTTATGCGTTAAGTCCAATACATATGAACCCTAACATACAAGGCTAAGAGTCCTAAGTCACATATGCACGTTCAAAGCAACCATGCAACATGATTCATGAGTCCAAACCACCTAAGGTCCGGTTCTAGGGGCACTAATGGTCGGCTGGGTTAAGTCAAAAGAGGTACCATGCCTAAAAGTAGAGCTTGGTCCAGTTTTCACCACTAGCAATTAGCGATGTATGGCCAAGATACCTCTTATGCACACGCATCCCGTAACACGTGCACACACGGCATGGGCGGGATAGGATTTGCCTTAGGCATGCGATCCATTAACCACATGCAACCAAGGTAGTATCCCCCCTTATGGCGGTCTCGAGCATAGAACATGCCCATATTGAGACCAAGGAGCCTAAGGCGTGACCTTATTCGAAAGGTCACATGCAAAAATGCAAAAATCCGATAATCGTAATGATGGAATTACGAGACTTTCAAGTCTGTCCACTTCACCTAACGATGATTATCCCCAGTGAAGTCGCCAAATTGTAGATCGTGGGCCCCGCGGGGCTTGGGCCTACCTCGAATGTGTGTAGTTGTGTTGTGGGATTGAGCCACAGAACCCGCACGTGAGTGCGTTGGGGAGTGTTGACGAGTAAGGGGATCGCCACCCTGCCTATAAAGGTTAATCACGGACGCCCGAAACATTGGTGCCAAAACAATGCCCCACGGTTCCAATTCTAACCAGTCGTGGGTTCGGGACATTGGTACGGATCAATCTGTACCCAATCTGCCCGCATGTAGCCTCTACTCGGTCTTATTGTAATTCCTTCAAACACGATTATTGGATGCAACAACTTAGCAATTTCAAACCTTATTGCGTACTAAACCTAAAGTACTACGTAAAAGTGGTTTCTATAGTGACAAAAAAACTAACCTACCTAGGAAAATGTGACACTTTGCTTAATCAAACTTTAAACGGTGCCTAAAAACCGGTGGTCCATATTAAGTCTGAATTATTAATGTGATTCCATAATTCGTTCTATTAACCAAAATATACAAAAGGCGCGACACAAAAACATATATCCAATATATATATATTTATTGTATTAATATATATATATATATTATATATATATATATATTATAATATATTTATATATATATACTATCCTTACCTTATCGCTGCAATCAAAACCAAATCGTTAGAGTATAATAAATTAATGAAAAAGCGTCTTTGATCGATCCGCCTTAAACGAGACAAACACCATGTTAGTAATGATGAAAGAGTGCTTTTTGATCGATCCGCTAGACAAGTCAAATAACATGTTTAGTATGCGGATAATAATAAGTAATAACGAAAATAAATTTTGACTTGATAAAAACGAAAAATGAGAAGATTAATTTTACGTATTTACATTTTGCAACAAGTAAAGGTAGTTTCTACATTTATTAGTTTCTAACCGAAACTCGTATAGTTATTTAATCAAGTTAAAGGATGCGACATGAGTTTTTAGTTGACAACCTGCGGTTTATACCTTGATTTCGCTTTCGTCATTCGATTCCAAAAGAGGCGAGAACTCGTATTTGTATGTTTTTATAGCAGAGTGTCAATTGAGAGAGTGAGAGAATTAAAGCGTTGGCTACATTGGCCGTATCCTCGGAAATTAGGCGAAAAATAGTTTTATCAGGCACGAAAACCAAAACGAGCGTTATATACACTCAGGGGGTAGTGGATACGCTCGCAGTGCGTTATGATCGTCAGAAGGCATTTACGCTTCAGTTGAGCAAATATACGCGATTATTCTATACTCTTCCATCTCTCTGGGATTTTGAGTATTCAAGTCCTAGGAGCGTATATACGCTCACTTATTCTTATGATTATACGAAATTTTCTGATTTCTTTGGATTTTGAATGAACTACGGAACATTCAAGAACATACGGTTCCAGGGGTTTCGTGACATCCAAGTATTTTTTTATGTTATTTTTGCATTTTATTTTTGTAAATATGTAAATTCATAGAAAATATAGAAAAATCGTAAAAAAATAATCTAAAATACTAGTGACCTCAGAAAAAATGTAGAGAATCAAGTGAACATCTTGATCATGAAATCACCAGTATAAATTATTTTAAAAAATCCTAAACCCAAGTAAAATACTTTAAAAATGGGAACATAAATAAAGAGAAATACTTTTTGCCTCTTATTTGACTTTGCTCCTGATTCGAGCTTGCTTCACACTATTCGACTTTTTACGGGTGTAACTGCGTTTTTCAGAATCATGATCACGAAACGTGGTAGTTTCATCATCGATTACTATATGCGGGAGACACTTAGTTGTCTACACCCTATATTCGCTTAGATGGCTGCTAAATACAACTTACCTCATTACCGCTAATACCTTGTTAAAGAAGCGACATGCTTTGCCTATCTTCTCGGGTCTTTAGATTGTTTGATGTGTATTCACCTCTCTTTCTTCTCTTATAACGTCTGCAATTTGCCTGCAACCCTTTTTGGCCATTTTTATTATCATCTCAGCACTCATAGTCACAAATGATAATCGTTCTCCGTCCATGCAATATTCCACCATGATTTAATGGTTCCGTTGAACTTGAAGGCATATCTTGATCCTCACATTTCGTTTGTTATCTCTTGATACTATTCGTTATCTTCTTCATCTAGGTGTTACCCTTTTCAATACAGTAAGGCTTGATACCAATTGAAACTGTTAAGTTTATACTCAAAGGGAGGGGGTTGAATTGGGTATAGAATGAGTATTGTAAATTTTTCGGTTAATTGAGACCAATTAAGAACCAATCCTTAAGCAGCGGAATACTAAATGCAAGAAATAAACAACACAAGAGTTTAATGAAGTTYGACTTCTAATAAGTCTACGTCCTTCACTCACTCACTCTTATATTAAACAACTCTGGATAATAAAAGAATACACTYTATTTGATTATGCACCTATGCACAACAAATCCCCTAATTCCACCTATGGAAGTTCAACCCAATCACCAACTATGGTGATTCAAATGAACTTGATCCCTCAAATGAACTTGATCCCTGATCAAATACCCCAGCAAATTGAACACACGATCTGCTCGAATGATAACACTTTGTCTCTTTGTTTACAAATAGCCTTAATGCCTAGAATGAGAGTAAATTAAACCTTAATGTAGTATTAGATAAATGCTAGGTTAACTTAGAGAGAGAGAAATTTTGCAATCTAATTTCTCAAAAAGGCTCATGCAAAAGTATTAGGGTTTGTGTGTTTGTTCATCCTCTTAAGTAAGCCTTTGGTACGTGTATTGCATGAGATCATGAGGACTTATTTTCCTTGGAAATAATATAATTATTTCACTAAAAATATATCCAATGATTTTATTTGCTAAAAATAAAATCAGTAATGAACTCATATAATATACTTAATTACCATACTTAAAAGAACTTGCTTGCACAACAAACCTTCCATCCGCTTAATTTCAAAATCAATTTTACGCGGAAATAAACTTTCCAAAAAATAAGGATGATAAGAAGTAAACTAGAGAGGACTGGTCTTAAACTGCTCCAAAACTGTTCAAGTCAACTCAGTTAACTTGAATTTAGCTCATCTCTCTATCTTTATCCTTTATAGTGCATTTAAACAATCCAAATACTACTTACATTACATCTAAGACCTAAAACTATGACTTTTATATCCTTGGTCTTCATGCAATCTTCAAGACTTGGCTTCATGAGCTTCGTCTTTATTTCCATTGAACTTGTAACTTATACCTGCACATGAAAACAGAAACTTGTATACATATTTTAGCTCAATGTGGTTTGTCATCATTCAAAACTCAAGGTAGGATCTGAACAACTCCGTCTCGTAGTTCAAAAAGGAACATTGAGGGAAGGAGAAGTATCACAAATGCGCACAAATCTTGATCCTCCTCATTTTGAGGGTTGGGAGGCGGAAGAGGACGGAAAGGCCTACCACTCAAATCCTACCCCGCCATAATATGTGGTTCATGGGTATCGGTGCTAGTAGGGTCACAATCACAGCGGAGAGCGGTAGGAGGACCGTCAGATTCCCAACCACCGTAGTAGTTGGGAGGGAAGTTATAATAAAGATCGGCCATCCTATCTCTCTCTTGTGCTATGAGATTATAGGGATAAGTAGGATCCCCTCGAAAATCACAACCTCCCATTTGATGGTAATCAAAGGGAGGGACTACTCTATATTTGGGGGAGTTGGTATCCAACATCCCCGGGCCTTACCAATAGGGGTATACTCCCCCCTCATGGGCAATTGAATTGCAATCATCGTCCACCATCTCCGGAGTCCAATTTGGAAGGGGTCCCAATTGGGCCGGGGATTGTGGATAATTGAGGTAAGGGGGAAGAGTACCCTCATCCACATCCTTTTGAAAATTTTGGAACTCGCAGTAAGATGGGATGGCAAAGACCGTTTCATTAGACCTATGGATCCTTTTCACATTTTTAAACAAATCACCAAATTTTTCAAGAAATTCTTTGGGAAGGTTCACAGTAAGGGGAATAGTATTAGAAGAAGAAGGAGGGTTAGAAGACATACCTCCCTCCATATCGGAGGGGGGACGAGGTTGCTGACGTTGGCGACGTTGCCTTGGTTGGGCAAAAGGAAGGTCCTCCTCTTGTTTTTGTTGTTGTTATCATCGTTGTTGTTGTTGTTGCTGTTCATCTTGAGATGGAGGTGGAGAGGAGTTGAGTGGGGTGGCTCCACTCCAAAAGGAAGAGGAGCAATAAAGCGAACACCTCTATTTGCACCCACTTTTGCCTCATGCTCGTGGCCAAAGAGATCTTCCACCGGAATTGTCTCCATTGGAGTCCTCCATGGAACTGTGCACCTACCGAGGATCGTGTCATCCTCTCACAAGGACGAAGGCACCATGGAATTTCTTGCACCTTCCATATGTCCTTCTTGTTTTCATGATAATGGAGGAATTTCATTTGAAAGCACTCGTCCCTATCCAAATAAGCATGAGTGGAAAGAGGGAGTAAACCGGCATACACATCCCTTTTCCTCAAGATGCCGAAAGTAAGCATAGATATCAACCCCCCACATTTAATTGTCCCCATGTTTTTTGGATTGTGGGTGATTTTGTTGAAATAATCGGCCCACACAAACCTCTAATTGATTTTCTCCTCCGGATGTGTGGGGTTAAAACATTAGGGCCCCTTGACCGCCCTCCAAATAATATATAGCTCAACCACGGTTATCTTCCCATTTTCTTTCCTACAAAAGAAGTTTGGGGTAAAGACGCGGTGAAAATAGAGGATACCCGCATTGATAATCTCGGAGGAGCGGGCATTGTTGTAGAAGTCCGCCACTCTTAGATCGACTTTACAATACAAGAGGGGGGGTGAATTGTATTGTAGGGAACTTAAGTAATTTTCGCGGAATTAAAAGAACTTAAGCAAAAGAAACTTGAGACAAGAAGTTTTCCAAACACAGAAACTCTCAAGACAAACGCCAAGAGAGGAAAAACTGTGACCTGATGCAACACTGATTTTGTCTTAAGTATAAAGGGATGCAACACCTTATTACAATCTAAGACACTCGTTGCTTCAGTTCCTTAAAGAACTTCTTGGAACCTCACAACAACCCCTCTATTGTGTACCTGTATACATCTCGATTTCTCTTAAATCCCTCGGTTGCGACACACACACACCCTCGCTTCAAATACGCAGAAAGAAGCACTTTTTACAATCATGAAAAACCCAAAAGCTTGGCACAAATGTGAAATAATGCTCTGATTGATTATTTTTGCTCTTAGTGCTTTGTATTATTTTTTCCTTATGGATTTAGTTAGTATTTATAGAAATAGATTTCGCGTGAGATCCAGCAGAAAGTCCTATACCACATTATCTCTATCTTGTAGAGTATGCTATGAGTTGAACTTGATATGCGACCCTTAACACCGATCCCATGCAACAATTTGTTCAGACTGACTTCCTAAAAATACTCCACTAGCTGTTGATTAGGTAATCCAGTTGCACACGGTTACTTAATAGACTGATTCCTTATTTTTTAGAACACAATTTCATCAAACAATTTCTTTAAAATCCGAAAGATATATTTCAAAATAAAACATTTTTTTTTTTCAAAAGATAGAATATAAAGTTTTTAAAAGAAATATCCTAACAGGAAATTTATCTTTAATATTTTTATAAAAAGATTATGTTTTATTAAACCATATTTTACAATTAATCCTAGGCCTGTATTAGATGTTTATTTTTTTATAAAACAACGGATAAAAAATCCCTTTACCAGTTCGATCTTGTTATCAAGGCAAACTCAAACCTTCCTTAGTATTGAACTTCTTCCTTGAGTTCCTTCACAGCTTTCAAGAATCACCGGAACTCCTTCCTTCTCCTAAAGGATTGTCCTGCTCATTAAGGACTTCTTGAAACTAAACCTTTAATCAAATACTAAACACACACCTTAGATAAAGATACATAGAGTTTGCCTTCTGGTTTGGAATGCGCATTCATCAAAACTTAGGTTTCAACAGCCACTCCGAGAATCTCACTCCAAAATGTTTGTTATTGGAACCCTCAGACAGAAGATTAATTCTTCAATTTTTATTTGAGGCGAAGGATCAAAACCCAGAAGTGATATTCAATTATGCAATGGTCACCTATAAGTTTTTGATTGACAGCATAAATTGAAACCATTTCACCCTCCTATTGTAAAGTTGAAACTCACAAAACATAAGAGTGAGTGGAGGATATGTCAAGGGTGGAAAGATCGCCTCCGGATTCTCTCAAGAACTTAGGCACATACTTGCGGTTTGAACGTTGAAAAGAGAACTTAAGACCTCATTTGCGAAAGAACGGACTTCACATGAACCATAATCCCCAATTCCTCACAAGTGGGAGGATGGCAAAAGGAAGTGGTGTTGATTCGTCGCGTTCGGAATGAATTGAGCCTTTCCAAATACTCCCTACTTGCCCGGATATCATAAGCTCTCGGCGCTATTGGGGCTGTGCAACGCAAGTCATCCTCCTCTTCTCTTAGAGGACGAGAGGAGGAGGAAGGATCGTTGGTAGCGGTCCGAGCCATTTTGGAGGATTTGCTGCTAAAGATGTTTAGTCTCGAACTCATTGTGTATGTGTACATACAAGCCAAATAGAAGAAAAAGGATAAGTAAACCATTAAATGAATTACTAAGCTCTCAAGCTCACATCAACAACTCCCTCAAGTTCGAAATTATTCCACCAACAATAACTTCTTTTCATCACAAGAACCCAATGTAAATAATTTAAATACATAAAYAAATAAATCAAAAGGCTCCCTCTTATTTTACCACCTCACTAAAACTAAAATCACTAATGAAATTTTCTTCCAAAATGAGCTTAAAAGAACAAAATTCAATATATAAAATCGTTCCCAATCAAAAATAAAAAGGGAAAGTGTCATACTAATACAAGGTCAACATTCCCACTTAAAATCAAATTTCGCTTTTTTTATTTTGGCCAAAAGTTTTTTTTCGAAGTTTTATTATTTCCTCACTTTTTTTCTCAAAACCCACTAGTAAAAAAGAAGTGGAAATGCAACTTTGAGCTTGAATTAGTATGAAAATAAAAATTGGGCATGATTTTAGATATTGAAAATGCAAAAATTTAAACTAAAACTAATATAAATCAAATATACTAACAAAAATCAACCAAATATTCAAACCCTAATTTACAAGGAAATCACACAAAAACTACTTCAAAAAWTGAAATTTCTCACTTGAAAATAAACAACCAAACTCACATCAAAAACATTCAAACTTCGCAAATATACAAGAAATCTCAAATAATTATCAATCTAAACACATGGAAATCATGGTAAAACTTGAAAAATAACAAACCAAGCATCCACATTCAATAACAATTCTCAAAAATGATTAAAAAAAGGGATTAGAGAATGTTACCAAGCTTGAAAACCAAAAACGCGAAAGATTTGTCAAATCTCATGCAAAAACCCACGTGTTGGATCTACTGAACGTTACAAGAGGGGGGTGAATTGTAACTTAAAGAAACTTGAGCTTTTTGCGGAATTTAAAAACTAAAAGTAAAGGAACACGAGATGCGAGTTTCACAAACACATAAACTCTCCTTGACAACTTGTCAAGAGATWAAACTRTGACYTGATACCACATAGGATTTCTTCTTAGATTATTCGGATACAACACCTAGTACAATCTAAAACCTCTTTCAAATTCCTTTCGAAATTGAAAGCCTCTCAACCAACCCCTCTGTTGATTGAGCGCTCACACTCTTGTAAGCTTAACTCTCTTACAAGCCTCTCTGAATTAACTCTCTGAATTACAACTCGATTTGTAAACTAAAAACTGTTTTAGCACTTGTGTGTAGGAATGACTCAATTTCTTTGTATGCTTAATTGTGTGTTAAACTGATTTACTTCTTTGTATTTATAAGTGAATAWTGTGCGTGGAATGGAAGCAGTAAGACCACTACACATCACTTCCTACTAAATAGGAAATCATGCCTTAGTGGAACTTGGCATGCACGTCCATTTTCCCACGTTCTATTAGTCAGTAAGATATAGACGTTTTGTTCCTTAAATTTCTCAACTACCTTTGCCTTGAAGATCAAGTCACACGTACCAGCTATTTACTCGACTTTGTTTCCTTAACTTTCTCAAATCAGATTAAGAAATTTTTTTCACCAAAAACTCTTTTTGCCGAAAACCACTTTTATAAAATAGAACAAGATAAATTTGGTGTTTTCATAAAATAACTTTAACAAGATAAAACTGGAAGGATTATAAACATTTTATTCGGAAATCAACTACCTAGGATTTATTTATTGCTKAAAGACATCTTTTTAATACTTATCCTTAATTTATATCTTTTAATAAACTTATTTATTAAACCCAATTTTATACCTTATATTTTATTGAGCCACATTTACACACATTAGTGCCAAACTTACAATAAGCCTAAAATATAAAAATTCTAAACTTATTATACCCTGATGGTTCTAATATTGAATCACTATTAGATTTCGAGTCTTGATTCTCCAAGGGACTCGAGTTCCTTGCACTTGAGTTTCTTCCTTGAACTCTTCAGTCTTCAAAGTCACAGAAGCTCCCTTTCCACTCTTGGATGATCCT
>SNQN01004819.1:0-17613 GCA_008642245.1 Bassia scoparia | reverse complement strand
TATTTACATTAATTCCATAGGGACGTCTTGTTATTATAGGGTCTTAGGAGAACTACTATTATAATGTAAATGCAGTATTAATTGCTCTCAGCCCAAAACGTTTCTTGCAAGACCACTTGCTATGAGATGGTCCCTGCCATATTTCCAATGTCTTGTTCTTCCTTTTTCAAAACTCCGTTTTTGCATGAGAGTTCCTTGGCTTGAGATGAGAAATTATGCATTCATGCCACTTTCCTACTAAAGCTCATCGAACTTAGAGTTTTCAAATTTCAGTTCCTTATGATCAGACCTTCTATAACTAGTTGAAATTCCACTTTGATTTTGTTTATTTTTGGCAAAGCGACCATCCATCATAGTTTTCATCTTTTGCTAGACAGAAATTTATTACCCAAGTGACTGCTAGATATAGTCATTACAATAACAAGAATTTTAACCTTTTGCCACTCTTATTACTCTGTATTTCTCATAGTATCCACAAGATCCATTATGAATTAGTCTAATGGCTTGGTCTGTGTTATCAATGTTTTTGCTTTGGAGGAAGATTCTTATTCGATTCCCCTTCACACTATGTGCATCACACATATACTTGTAGGAACTTGACGCTTTGGAAGCCTTAATTACAAGTCTTCTTACGTATACTAACTTGTTCATGTTGTGAGAAGCTAGCCATGACTCCAAAACGTTTCATGGTAAGATTAATTAGCATCATTCTCATACACCTTGAGGACAAGCTGAGATCCACTGAATAAGTGTTCCATTTCCTAGTTCTTTATAAAACAACGAGTCGCAGTTGATTGTTAGTGATATTGCCAATTTTTAGTAGTGATTAACTATGTCATTACATGATCCACAAAATTGAGAAAATACTCTTTAAAGATTATTGCTTCAAACCTCCGACTAAAATTTATATCTTCATTGCGTATACTTGATCTTGACTACCATCTTCCCTTTGGCGATTCTCACCTTTCTTGTATTCCAAATAGTCAAAGTTCCACCTTCATAGTCCAGTATTTGCTTTATAGAACAACCACGATCGATGGGTACCCATGAGTGTTCCCCCTCATTACGAACCTGCAGAAGAACTTTAAGGGTTAGTACGAGGAACCTGGTTTCCTCGAGTTCCTTGAAGATGAGAGCAGTTATCCTATTTCTTTCACCCTATTTCTTGTGTTTAATCTATGTTTTAGTGCAATTGTTTCTTGTTGCAACATCTGGTTACTGTAGTGCCAGTTCTTCACAAAGGAACAATTTTGTTGCATGTAAATAACATACTTTTGCTTATCCTTTATGCTTACATGATACATACCTAAGCCTCAGTTTTTGTTTAGCCATTCCTAGTCCATTTAGGCACTTTGTACTGATGTTTGACATCCTCTGATTTCTTTCGCTGCTCTCTAAGTTCCCTCTCCAATTTGAGTTTGTCAAATTTCATTTCCTCAAAGTTTCCATCTTGAGTTTTTCAAAATCTTTGTTAAAAGTTGGGTGAGATGGAACACGGGCATTCAGATCAGTTACACTTTATGTTATATTGAGTCAATTCTACATTTAACATTTTAATTGCATTTTCTGTTATCATATTTTGACCTTTTTACATAAGTTCCTTCAATGAGATGTTCTTATCGAAAATTCAGAGAATTTTCCACTGATAATCAGTTCCTTGATTTTCAATCCAGTCACTGTTTCCGTGGGTGTGGTCGTGCTTTTTATTTAGTTTCAGTTAAATTTTTGTTAACTACTCTCTCAATACTTCATCATAAAACAACTTAATAACCAGACTGTATTTTAGAGAAAAGTATTTAAGTTTTCTTGGGTGATTAGGATATACATCACGGATTAGTTTCTTCAGTTTGCCCATGAGTCAAAGATTTGGTTGTTTTCATTTCATTTCTTATCTTTAATCTTCTTCTTAGTCTCAGGAGTCATCCCCATGCAGCTATCATTGCGCTATTCCCTATATCAGTCTTATTAAAGGCAGTTTTGTGCTTCCCTTTCCTGTTTCCTTGTCTTCCCTTTTTCCTTTTCAGCAATAGCTATGGAGACATGTATTTGATCCAGTGATCACGAAGCAACGACATCGATGACATGGTTATGCTGTGCTTATTTTGACGGACCTTCTCTTTTGACAAATAAATAACCCTGAGATTTGTTACGGTTAAATACGCTTTAAATCGTCGTTACACATGGCAGCCTCCTCGATCTCATCAACTTCAGCATTCTTCCTTCTCATCAGCTTGGGGTTTTAAGTTTCCTGTCTTGTGGTGTCTCACTTAGAACACTTTTAACTTGAGTGCAACTCATGGGTCATAAGAGAACTTTGCAACGTTGGCACTATGATATTATTATATTTAGTCGAAAATCCGTTGTTTCTTAGCATGCTCTGTTGCCTTAGTCTCATCTTTCATCTATGTAGCAAGACGTTCGAAGATCTTCCTTCACTTATCTGTCTCATCATTGGGATTGCTTTCAGAGCGAATACTAATTCATTAATAATATTTGTAAAGCGAGTGAGCCATTTCTTGAAATGTTTCTCTTGGTGTTATATTTCAACTCTCGTTACTTGACAATTCAAGTAGCATCGTGTTTGGATCTGCATACCACACCATTCGTACTTATTATATGAGTGATTTGAGTTAAATCCCAATCATCCTTTGCATTTCTTGCCCGCCTACACGATTGTAGTTCATGTGGTCACAGTCACAACGTGAAGGAGTTTGCAGCAAGGTCATTAATCCACTTTTATCATAGTCTCTTGTCATATCAGAGTATAGGTTTAGGATTACCCTCCTTTTCAGCATGTCTTAGGTAGACAAACAAAATTCACAGCATTCCAATAACTCTCCATACCTATAATTTTTGCGCTTTGATAAAGATTCCATTCAGTTCTTCCAGTTAGGATAGAACTCCCATTGAACATTAGGACCTTAGTAGAGTAACCTTCTTCGAGTTTCTCTGTATTGTTCCAATTCTAAGAAATTACAACCGATTTGAAACTCAAAACGTTTTACATTGTTGTGTAGAATGATCTCATATTCTTGTTTATGTCAATTGGTCGTTAAACTGATTTACTTCTTTGTATTTATAAGTGAAATATTTTCCTGTTGGAAATTTTTGGGACGCTTTGTATTTATAAGACCACTAACACATCATTCTTTTCTCTACTAGTAGAAATATCATGCCTATAGTGGACTTGGCATGCACTGTCTCCATATTTCTATGTTCTATTAGTCAGTAAATTATAGATCCTTCTTGTTCCTTAAATTCTCTAACTACTTTTGCCTTTGAAATCAGGGTACACCGTACACTATTTACTTGACTTTGTTTCCTTAACATTTCTTCAAATCAGTTTTTAAGATTTTTTTCACCAAAAACACTTTTTGCGGAAAACCACTTTTATAAAATAGAACAAGATAAATTTGGTGTTTCTTTATAAAATAACTTAACAATGATAAACTGGAAGGATTAAAAAATTATTTTCGGAAATCAATACCTAGGATTTATTTATATGCTAAAGACATCTTTTTGAATACTGTATCCTTACTTTATATCTTTTATTAAAGTTATTCTATAAACCCAATTTTATACTTTTATTTATTGAGCCAAACTCAAATAAGCCCTAAAAATATAAATTCATATATACTTATTACCCTGATTTGCGTCTAAATGTTGAATCACCAGTAGATCTCGAGTCTTGATTCTCCAAGGGACTTGAGTTCCCTGTTACTTGTATTTCTTCCTTGAACTCTTCGCTCTTCAAGTCACGAAGAAACTCCCTTTCCACTCTTGGATGATCCTTACTTCATTAAACTTTTAAACTATTTCCATGTAAATCACATCTAACACACACATTATTTCATTAAACCATGAGCTTCTTTTTTTTTTGTTTGTTATTTCATTCATCATACTTAGGGTTCACTACCACGGAAATCCACAAGTGCCCGTGAATATATAAAATAATCGAGGGTGAAATGAGAGGATGGACTTTTGTTTCAAGATTATTCCTTGAAATTTTCTGTGATAGCATTTTGTTGATATTTTATAGTAGGAGTATTTGACGGATTTGAAGTGTGTGTTAAGAGAATTAATAAATTTAATTTAATAACAAAAAAGAATCCGACTGTTGAGATTCAATGGTCTACCAATGAAATGATTGTTTGTTCTCTCTGAGGCATGTGTTTGCAGATTGCAATATTTATTTTGATATTGTGAAATCTCTTTCTTTATAGTATGAATGATTGAAAATATCTCTCTCTTGTTCTTCCTTTCAAAAACTCCGTTTTGATGAGGAGTTCTTGGAGCTGAGAAATTATGATTCATGCCACTTTCCCTACAAAGCTCATCGAACTTAGAGTTTTCAAATTCAGTTCCATGATCAGACCTTMTATGAACTATTTGAAATCCACTTGATTTTTGTATTATTTTGGCAAAAGCGACAAATCATCATAAGTTTCATCTTTGCTAGACAGAAATATTACCCAAGTGAMTCTAGAATAGTCATCTACAATAACAAGAACATACCTTTTGCCACCTCTACTCTGTATTCTCATAGGACCACAGAGATCCATATGAATTAGTTCTAATGGCTTGGTTGTAGTTATCATGTTTTTGCTTTGGAAGGAAGATCTTATTCGCTTCCCCCTCACACATGCATCACACATATACTTGCTAGGGAACTTGACGCTTGGAAGTCCAATTACCAAGTTCTTGGTATACAACTTGTTCATGTGTGAGAAGCTAGCATGACCAAAACGTTTATGCTAGATTAAAGCATCATTCTCAATTACACCTTGGGACAGAGCTGAGATCCACTGAATAAGTGTTCCCTTTCCTAGTTCCTTCTAGAACAACGAGTCCAGTGTGATTGTTGATGATATTGCAATTTTCAGTAGTGWATTTAACTATGTTACCATTATCACAAAATTGAGAAATACTTAAAAGATTATGCTTCAAACCCTCGACTAAAAATACATTATCTATACAWTGGTAACTTGACTTACCAACTTTACCTTTGGCGATTATCTCACCTTTCTTGTTATCTCCAAAAGTCAAAGTTCCACCTTCATAAGTCCAGTCATGTGCTTAGAACAACCACGTCAGGTACCTATGAGTGTTCCCCCTCATAGAACCTGCAGAAGAACTTAAGGGTTAGTACGAGGGAACCTGGTTTCCTCGAAGTTCCTTGAAGATGACGGCAGATCCTATTTCTTTACCCATACTTGGTTTAAGTTATGTTTTTAGTGCAATTGTTTCTTGTTGCAAATCTGGTTTTAGTGCCATTCTTCCACAAAAGGAACAAATTTTGTTGCATGTAAATCAACATACTTTGCTATTCCTTTATGCTTAACATGAACATACCTAAGCCTTCAGTCTTTTGTTTAGCATTCCTCAAGTCCATTTAGGCACTTTGTACTGTATGTGACCATCCCTGATTTCTTTCGCTGCCTCAAGTTCCTTCTCCAATTTGAGTTGTCAAATTTCATTTCCTCAGTTTCCATCTTGAGTTTCAAAATCTTTGTTAAAAGTATGGGGGAGAGGAACATGGAGCATTCAGATCAGTACACATGATTTATATTGAGTCAATTCTACATTTAACAGTAATGTTATCATATTTTGATCTTTACATAAGTTCCTTCAAAAGAGATGTTCTTTATCGAAAATTCAGAGAATTTTCCCTGAAATCAGTTCCTTGATTTTCAATCCAAGACTGTGTTCCTGGGGCAATGTCTAAAGCTTTTTTTTAGTTTCAGTTAAAAACTTTTGTAACTACTCTCCAATCTTCATCATAAAACAAAACTTAATCAACCAAAGACTGATTTAGAGAAAATCATTTAAGTTCTGGGGATTAGGAATACCTCACGAGATTAGTTTCTTCAGGTCTTTGCCCATGAGTCAAAGATTGGTTTTTCATTTCTTCTATCTTCATCATTCTCCTTAAGTTTCTTCGGAGTGTTCACCACATGCACACTAATAGTTGCGCTTTCCTCAATCAGTCTTATTAAAGGAGTTTTTGGTTCCCTTTCCTGTTTCTTTGCGTCTTCCCTTTTTCCTTTTTCAGCATAGCTATGGGACAGTATTGATCCAGTGATCACGAGCAACCGACATCGATGACATGGATGCTCATCTTTGAGGTACCTTCTCTTTTGACAAAACCCTTGAGATTTGTAGTCTAAACATACGCTTAAATCGTCTTACCAACATGGCAGCCTCCTCATCATCAACTTCAGATTCTTCTGTCTCATCAGCCTTGAGGGCTAAGTTCCTGGTCTTGTGGGTTTCACTAGAACTACTTGAACTTGAGTGCAACTCATGGGTCATAAGAGAACTTGCAAGTTGCTCGATATTAAATTTAGTGAAATCCTTTGTTTCTTGCAAGGCTGTGACCTTAGCTCTCCATCTTTCATCTTGAGCAAGACTTCGAAGGACTTTCCTCACATGTTCATCAATTGGGATTTGCTTTCCAAGAGAAACTAATTCATTAATAATATTTGTAAAGCGAGTGAGCATTTCTTGAATTGTTTCTTTGGGTATCATTTCAAACCTCTCGTACTTTGACATCAAGAGATCGATTTTGGATCTCTTAACCACATTGGTACTTTAATGAGTGATTTGAAGTAAATCCCAAATCTCCTTTGCATTCTTGCACCCCATGACACGATTGTGTTCATGTGGTCCAAGTCCACAGTGAAGGAGTTTGACAGCAAGTGCATTAATTTCCATCTTATCATAGTCATCTTTGTCATATTCAGAGATAGGTTTAGGGATTACCTCCTTTTCAGCATTAGTCTTGGTGACAACAAAATCACCAGCTTCAATAACTCTCCATACCTGATAATTTTCGGCTTTGATAAAGATTTCCATTCGATTCTTCCAGTAGGAGTAGAACTTCCCATTGAACATAGGCGGACCTTAGGTAGAGTAACCTTCTTCGAGTTTCTCGTGATTGTTCATCTTAAGTTTCTTGAGTTCAGCAATTACCTCGGCAGGGTTTCCTGGTTTAAGCGAGGAACTTAGCTCTGATACCAATTGTTAGATCTACTGAACGTTACAAGAAGGGGGGGTGAATTGTAACTTATTGAAACTTGAGCTTTATGCGGAATTTACAAACTAAAAGTAAAGGAACACGAGATGTGAGTTTCACAAACATAGGAACTCTCCTTGACAACTTATCAAGAGATAAAACTGTGACCTGATACCACACAAGATTTCTTCTTAGATTATTCGGATACAACACCTAGTACAATCTAAGACCTCTTTCAAATTCCTTTCGAACTTGAAAGCCTCTCAACGAACCCCTCTGTTGATTGAGCACTCACTCTCTTGTAAGCTTAACTGTCTTACAAGCCTCTCTGAATTAACTCACAACCCAAAGCCCTCTTCAAGTAACAACTCTACTTGAAGAAATTACAACTCGATTTGTAAACTAAAAACTGTTTTAGCACTTGTGTGTAAGAATGACTCAATTTTTTTGTATGCTCAATTGTGTGTTAAACTGATTTACTTCTTTGTATTTATAAGTGAATATTGTGCGTGGAATGGAAGCGGTAAGACCACTACACATCACTTCCTACTAAGTAGGAAATCATGCCTTAGTGGAACTTGGCATGCACGTCCATTTKCCCATGTTCTATTAGTCAGTAAGATATAGTCCTTTTGTTCCTTAAATTTCTCAACTACTTTTGCCTTGAAGATCAGGTCACACGTACCAGCTATTTACTTGACTTTGTTTCCTTAACTTTCTCAAATCAGTTTAAGATATTTTTTCACCAAAAACACTTTTTGCCGAAAACCACTTTTATAAAATAGAACAAGATAAATTTGGTGTTTTCATAAAATAACTTTAACAAGATAAAACTGGAAGGATTAAAAAGATTTTATTCGGAAATCAACTACCTAGGATTTATTTATTGCTTAAAGACATCTTTTTAATACTTATCCTTAATTTATATCTTTTATTAAAGTTATTCTATTAAACCCAATTTTATACCTTATATTTTATTGAGCCAAACTTACAATAAGCCTAAAATATAAAAATTCTATACTTATTATACCCTGATGCTTCTAATGTTGAATCACCAGTAGATCTCGAGTCTTGATTCTCCAAGGGACTTGAGTTCCTTGTACTTGTATTTCTTCCTTGAACTCTTCAGTCTTCAAAGTCACAGAAACTCCCTTTCCACTCTTGGATGATCCTTACTTCATTAAGACTTTTAAAACTTATTTCCTGTAAATCACATCTAACACACACATTATTCATAAACACATGAGCTTGCTTTTTTTTGTTTGTTATTCATTCATCATAACTAGGGTTCAACACCACGGAAATCCAAAGTGCCCGAAAATGAAAATTAATCGAGGTGAAATGTAGAGGATGGACTTTTGTTAAGTTTTCTGAAAATTTTGTGAGATTTAGTGAATGAATGAGTGAGATATGAGGATTTGAAGTGTGGAAAATGTGATGAAAATTGTTGTTTTGGGTTTGAAGATTGAATATGTATGTGAATGAGTATGAATGATTGAAATAAAGTGAAAAAGAAAAATAAAAATAAGGGAAGGGTGAGGGGGAACTGTGAGGTGTGTGAGGTGAAAGGGAGGTGGGGCCGGGTGGGGTGGGGTTGGGGAAAAGAAAAGAAAAACAAAAAGGGAAAGAAAGAAAGAAAGAAAGAAAGAAAGAAAGAAAAAGGGGAAAAACGTGGGAGGGGGTTATTGTTATTATTAATTTTTTTTTTAGAAAATCGAACTTCCTTTTTTTTCTACTCCCGCTAAAATTGTTATTTCCTTTTATTTCACTCTTATTTTCACCCCCGTTTTTTCAAAAATTTGGAACCCTTTCAATTGCAAACAAAGGGCCCCAAATCATAACAAAAATCAACCATACACCTCCAATAAGCCCAAACAACCACCGAAAAGCACAAAATACACCACCAACACTCAAACTCTAAAAAATCAAAAATCTACTCATTCACACCACAACCCTTCCTCCTCAACACAAGCAACAAACCAAAGGCTCAAAAGGTATCAACCTTGAGCAAAACCAAAACCAAAAACTAAAAGATTAAACACAAGCACCCAAGCAAAAACAAAACTTAACACACACCAAACACGCAACCAAAAGCCCTTAGCAGACACAAAACAAGAGTGAAAAGGCCSAAGCCCTCGGGGTGCCTCCYAGAAGYGCTTCTTTAACATCACTAGCTTGACGCAATAACCCCATCAAGGGGGAACTTTCAACACAAGTAAACAGAGTTGTTCACTAGGCACTTGAGGACATTCATCATGCATGTAGACCAAACAATCTTCAATAGATATCTTAGAAGAGAATTGAGCACTCCTCAAGTACTCATARGGGATTTTCTCCTTTTTCTTACCGTTTTGGCCCCTAGAGACTTGAACAATTGATGGAGTGCGCAAGCTAAACACCTTACCATCCTTCTCAAGCTTTAAGAGTGGAGAATCACAAGAGCTCTCACTTGGATCGATAATACCCTTACAATATTTGGTTTGCTCTTTGTGTATCCTTTGCTTAACGCCATCACTTACCTCACATGGCCACAAAGACGCACAAGAACAAAAAGGGTTAGCATCAAGCATACTACCAAGTAAATCACAAGGATGAGAAGAAGAACCAATAATGTTGCGCTTACCACCAAGTAACTTAGCAACCCCTTTCTTACGAAAGATTACCTTTTCCTTGCCCACCGTGAAGCGAATGGTGCCTTGCTTGACATCAATGCAAGCACCGACGGTGGCTAAGAAAGGTCTCCCCAAAATCAAAGTGATATCGGACTTTCTTGTCACATTTAGCACCACAAAGTCATTTCTAAACATATGACCTTTMTTACCAACTTTTAGAATCACATTTGCGGCTACTCCAACTGGGACTCGGTTGGTGTCGTTCGCAAATTGCACGGTCATCGTGGTGGATTTGAGAGTAGTGAGACCTAGTTTTAGGAACACCTGGTATGTCATGACACTAATCCCCGCACCTAAATCACATAAAGCATCCTTGACTAGGACACCATTGATTGTACAAGGGATGGAAAAGGTGCCTGGGTCCTTAAGCTTCTCAGGAATCACTCTTAGGGCATCAATTTTCTTTCTTGCTTKCTCTTTGCCCCTTACTTTGAGTGTTCTCCAAGAAATTGGGARAATTTTAGCATTCCGCACTTCGATACCTCGGGTGAAAGTTGAGAATGGTGGGCATAGAGAATTTAGAAGAATTTCCCAAACATAGAGTCAAGGAATTGCTCCAGGTTTGACATCTCGGATATGACTTCTAAGCTCAAAGGGTCTGGCCCAACACTAAGCTCACCTCTCTCAATCGCCTTGTCATTATTCCTAGCACTCTTCTTTTTCTTCTTTCTTTTTTTCTTCTCCGCATCTTTGACCTTTTCATCCTTGGTTTCGCTCATGTGGTCAACCTCAACACCATTCATTGCTTTCACTTCCTTTGATTTTTCACTCACCTCTCCTTCATCAATCTTTTGTTTCTGAACATTCTCTCCTTGATCGCTCTTTTCTTTCTCATCAATCCWTTCCCTYAATGGCTCTCTCTCCACTTCACCCTTCAACTCACCCTTCACACCAACTCGCTCATCCTCTTTCGRAAACTCTTGGTCTTGAGGGTGTTGAATGATGAAGATATTTTGGCTTTGAGTGGGAAGTGGATGGAAATTTTGTGGGTTTTGAATGTTGTTGAAATGGGGTGGAACTTTATTTCCTCTTGGCCCCATGAATTGCCCATGCATGCCCCCTTGGAAATTGGGATGTTGCTAGTAGGGATTGKGGTTAGTGGCTTGGAATGGGGCTTAGGCATTGGAATTAGCATAACCACCAACATTTGCTTTGTAGCCAATGTTGGGGTTGTTCCCCCTAAAACCACCTTGCCATTGTTAAGAATTTGGTTGCCAAAACCATAGCCTTGATTCACGACGCTTTGGTTTTGGTAACCAAATCCTCTTTGGTTGAATGGTCTTTGATTACCATAACCATTCCCACCTTAAGGGTTCAAACCCCTTTGGTTGGAATTGTTTTGGAAGCCAAAGCCATTCATTTTGCTTTGTTGGTTGTGGGGGGCCCTCATTKGCCCATAAGCACTAGGGTTGACACTAAATCGTGGTCTTACCCCATTATCACCCATAACATTGCATCACTCAACATCAAAATCGCAAGGCATCTCATCAACAAAGTTTTCATCAATCAAAGAAACATTTTGAACATGACAATATGAAGACAAATGGTCATACGCACCATAATTATTGCAAAACATTACACCACTAGGCATGGAATTATAAACTTAAGGCTTGGACTTACCTTGGCCCTTAAGAAGGGTGGGTGGAGTCACTTGAGAGGAGGAGATTCCCCCCTTCTCAAGGGATTTCTCCACAATGGATTTGTTACCTTCTAAAAGCTTCTTCACCACCTCACCTTCGCCAAGTGAGTGAAYCGTACCCTTGCTTTGCCTTGGGGGAGCTCTCTCACCCTCTTGCCAAGTGGCGTAKTTATCTACAACCTCCTCAATTATTCCCTCTATCTCAGCCTCAATTTTATTCATTATAGGACCACCGACTCCGGCATCTAAGCTAGTTTTGCTTGAGTTGTTCAAACCCATGTAGAAAGTTTGATACAAAAGCTATTTGGGGATTCCGTGATGGTGACATTCCCTTTGATATTCTTTGAACCTCTCCTAAGCTTTGTATAGAGTCTCATCCACTCGTTGCGCGAACCCTTGCAACTTGGCCCTTATTTCGGTTGTTTTCCGGTGCGGATAGAACCTGTGTAGAAAGGCCTTTGTTGTCTCTTCCCATGTGGTTAAGGAGTTAGGCTTAACTTCCTTCTGAAGCCAATCCAAAGCCTTACCCAAAAGAGAAAAACTCAAACAATTTTAGCCTCAAATACTCTTGGCTCACTCCATTTACCTTGATGGTGTCCACGTATTTCTCAAAATCCTTGAGGTGTTTGTGTGGATTTTCACTCATAAGTCCATGGAAAGATCTAGACTCAATAAATTGGATTAGGTTGGKTCTTATCTCAAAATTTCCCTAAATGTTAAGTAGGACTATGGCTTTGGTAGTTATGCAAGCATCAAGAGTTCTCAAATCCTTTAATGGCCTTGCCATGATTTCATCCCTCTCTTTCTCGTTTTCTAAATCTTCCACTTCTTTCTCACTCTCACTAAAATGTTCAAACTCCTCTACRTTMTCCATCTCTTCTCTAACTATAGAACCCATTTTTCTCGCTTTTAGAATTTTTCTCAAAGTCCTCTCAATCTCGGGATCAAGGTCTAGAATCGAAGTTTCACTACTTTGCATGTAAAGAAAATTGCTCTAATTGAAACAAAAGTAACTTCAAGGGAAGTTGGAAAATCTTTTTGGGTTTTTGATTTTATGAAAAGCAATAAAACCAAACTAAGCTTTCAAAAGTTAAGCACTTATTGCCTTCCCTGGCAACGGCACCAATTTGAAAACGCTCCCCCTTGGGTCGYTGGAACTAAACCAAAGAGGAGGATTGCAAATACTATTTGTAAAACCTTAACTATTCACTACACTAGTGTAGTGGCAAGTAAAGGGTTGAACSACAAGGAAGGCTTAGGGGAAGTGCTTGAGTAASCCAACTAAGTTTGGGGGGTTAAACTAGAATTTTGATTAGAAATAGCTAACACTAAAAGTAAAATTGGGAATAAACGATTTGAAATCGAAAATCACAAACACTTAGGAACATTAGCTTTCCTAACTACGTAATGGATATGTATGCCAATCAAAGTCATAATCTCAATTCAACATTAATGGTAATTGTGATCTTMGTCTAGCAAAATGGTTGGAATCATCTCCCAAGTCATCCAACACTACCAAACTTGCTCAAACCAAAGTCCCCTTTAAGCTCTCACAAGAAATAGTCAAAAATTGATTAAACCAATACCTTAAATAACCCCTCCAATCCCTTGCAAAGGTTGAATAAGGAAAACTCGATCTCTCTCTCTCTCTCTCTAAGCCTTGGGTGGCCAAATCCAAAACCAAGCAAGATTGAGAAACCACAATATTTGGAACAAAGAAAGTTGAAATGAGATTATTATATCATTTTGGCATCAATTGATTATAGTTGGGCTCCCTAGCATTCCTAAGCAAGTAAACTACTCACAAGACATTGTAGGAAGCAATTAAACAACAAAAATAGCAAGTACAAGCATGAAAATAGCCATTGAAGCAACAAAAACCACACTTAATAGGGTGTTAAAGAACTTGCTCAAATATAAATCAAATTCAACAAAACAAAGTGCAAAAGACTCACAAACTCTAGGAGATTCTATCTATCACCAAAAGAATTAAAAATTGAAAGCAATAAAGAAGACCCACAAAAACCTGGAATTTGAATTATGCTAAAAACATGAAGTAAAAAAAATTGAAACTAAAAACAAATRCTACAAATGGAATTGCCTCAAAAAATCGATTGAAAAGCATATAAGACTTGCAAGAAATGATTGAGAATTGAAGAATCTAGAGCCAAATCAATGTCAAGAACACTTTCTCTCTCCTAAAACTAAGAACAATGAAGAAGATGAAATGAAATTGTTGAGAGAAAACTAAAAACTAGAAATTTTGAAAAATGTAAATTCTATTTGCTATTCACTACTTACTTCTCTACTTCTAACTACTTCTCACTTTCTACATACTTCTTTGTTTTCACCTAAAACTATAGATACAAACTCAATTACAAAGCTTATAATAATTACAAGATTTCCAKTACTAATTTCCATATGCGCCAAATAAGCAAATACTCCTCAAATGTCAAGTCAACGCAGGTCTAAACGTCGAAAAGTCAACAAATCCGGAGCGACACCTAGGTGCGGGACCATGCGCGGGCCGAGACACAGGCTGCAGGATATGCGCGGGCCGAGGGGCGGGCTGGAAGGAAAGTGCATGGGTGCTCAGTAATGCTACTGAAAATGCTACACGCGCGGGCTGGATATGCACGGGTCGAGGCATGGGACAACCATTCCATGCGCGCACGCTAAAAAATGCTACTAGAATGAGTGGAGAAGGCTGTAGGCGCGAGCCATATATGCGGGCCCATGCGCGGGCCATCCAGAGAGGCGTGGGCCATTGCGCGGGCCAAACTGGGGAAGTTGTGGGCGCTCGTTATTGCCTCTCACTGCCCTACTCAACTACCTTAATTACAAACGGCCATAACTTCCCGCTCGGTGATCGGATTGAAGCTTATAATATACAGTTGGAAAGATCTCAAACTCTACTTCCTAACGTAAACAGTCTCACCTGCAAATTCAAAGTGTGCAGAAAGATATGGCTCAAAGAAGATGTTACAGTATAMGTTCAAACGCTTTATGGCTCAACTTTTGCAAATACAACCACGCCAACAAGTAGCAAGGCACAAAACTAGCATGCACACACTTAAGCAACTTGCAAACACTCACAACACTTGCAATTGAGTGTATAAGAATATAAAGGAANAATTAAAAATTGAAAGCAATAAAGAAGACCCACAAAAACCTGGAATTTGAATTATGCTAAAAACATGAAGTAAAAAAAATTGAAACTAAAAACAAATGCTACAAATGGAATTGCCTCAAAAAATCGATTGAAAAGCATATAAGACTTGCAAGAAATGATTGAGAATTGAAGAATCTAGAGCCAAATCAATGTCAAGAACACTTTCTCTCTCCTAAAACTAAGAACAATGAAGAAGATGAAATGAAATTGTTGAGAGAAAACTAAAAACTAGAAATTTTGAAAAATGTAAATTCTATTTGCTATTCACTACTTACTTCTCTACTTCTAACTACTTCTCACTTTCTACATACTTCTTTGTTTTCACCTAAAACTATAGATACAAACTCAATTACAAAGCTTATAATAATTACAAGATTTCCAKTACTAATTTCCATATGCGCCAAATAAGCAAATACTCCTCAAATGTCAAGTCAACGCAGGTCTAAACGTCGAAAAGTCAACAAATCCGGAGCGACACCTAGGTGCGGGACCATGCGCGGGCCGAGACACAGGCTGCAGGATATGCGCGGGCCGAGGGGCGGGCTGGAAGGAAAGTGCATGGGTGCTCAGTAATGCTACTGAAAATGCTACACGCGCGGGCTGGATATGCACGGGTCGAGGCATGGGACAACCATTCCATGCGCGCACGCTAAAAAATGCTACTAGAATGAGTGGAGAAGGCTGTAGGCGCGAGCCATATATGCGGGCCCATGCGCGGGCCATCCAGAGAGGCGTGGGCCATTGCGCGGGCCAAACTGGGGAAGTTGTGGGCGCTCGTTATTGCCTCTCACTGCCCTACTCAACTACCTTAATTACAAACGGCCATAACTTCCCGCTCGGTGATCGGATTGAAGCTTATAATATACAGTTGGAAAGATCTCAAACTCTACTTCCTAACGTAAACAGTCTCACCTGCAAATTCAAAGTGTGCAGAAAGATATGGCTCAAAGAAGATGTTACAGTATAMGTTCAAACGCTTTATGGCTCAACTTTTGCAAATACAACCACGCCAACAAGTAGCAAGGCACAAAACTAGCATGCACACACTTAAGCAACTTGCAAACACTCACAACACTTGCAATTGAGTGTATAAGAATATAAAGGAASAGAAAACAAGTGAAAAACCTATAAAAACCAATAAAAACCAACAAAACTCTACATAAATATATATACATAGTGGAAACTAACCAAAAGACTAGTGAAATGATATCAGAAACACACAAGTTGGCCAAAATAAGGAAGAAATAATTGCCTAGATGTGACCATATTCAGCACTTATCATATATATGGTGGGTAGTAGCGTATATACGGTCCTCTGGGYCGTATATATGGTACTCAATACCGTATACACGGTCAAAATCCATATATTTTTTAGATCTAATTTTTCTATGTATCTTTTCCCATATGCCTATAAAGGTCTCTTAGGAGATTTTTGTAGTAGTGCTCTTAAGCTAAGAAACCGGTTATTTGAATTCAACCGATCTCTTAAATGAATATAAGAGACCTGACATATCTAAACCGGTCCCTTAAATGAATATAAGAGAACTGACATATCTAAACCGGTCTCTTATGCATTTATAATTTTTTTAATAGGAGGCCCATGGCCCATTTAACAACGGTAAAGCATATGGCACTTTTTATATATCAGTACACTACTACACTATGCTACCTTTTCATTCTTTTCTATGCACACTTCACTTCTGTAYGCTACCTCTCTCTCTTTTCTCCTTTTCTCTGTCATCTCTCTCTTCATTTCTAGTGTCTTCTTTTCATCACCCCTTTCCTCTATTTCTATCTCTTCCTTTCATATCCATTTCCCAATTTGAGTACTCAATTCTTTTATCTTAATTCTATTCAAAATCAAGCAAAATCGAACAAATTTGAAGCAAATTAGACTGAGGACGTCTTCTTAGTTAGTTTCACATCTTTACTTTTTTTTCAATTTATTCATTTTAGATTTTGTTTCTATTTTTTTCAATTGAAACAAAACGTTTAAAGATTTTTTTTTGGTTGTTTTTTCGGTTTTTTTCCATTTTTTACTAGCATCATTACTTTAAGTTTCAAGCTTTTTATCATTGATTTTATAGATCTAGGGTTTTTTTAAATATGTTATTTTAATTTTTTTCTGATTTCGATCGTTTTTAGAGCATTTTTTTGGTGTTTGGGTTTTTTCTTTCACATTTGAATTTTAGTTTTTTGAATTTTGATTTTGTTAAAATTAAGGATTTTCCGTTTTGTTTTTCCAGATTTTCGACTCAAGCTCTTTTTTCAATTTTGTCTAATTTGGATCTATAAACCAAAATAATTTCCAGATTTTTACTTTGTTTGACTAAGAATCTTGATTTTTGATTTTTATATTATTTTTATTTTTATTGTTGATTGTGTGTTGAATTTTATTTCTAGTTTTTCACTTTTGTTGGATTAGAGCAAGCAGACATCTTCATTTACATTTTTACCATCCAATTTCTCGTTTTTCGTTTGATTTTTCGTATTTATTGTTCGTTATTTATATTTGAAGTTTTGATTTGATTTTTTTAACTTTTATTATGTTGTGTTTTTGATTTTTCATTTTCTGTTTTACATTGGTAATTTCTAGACTTGTCGTTTTCATCATCGTTTTTTCGTTTTCGTTTTCGTTTCATTTTGATTGTTGTTTTGCTTTTTTCTGAATTTCTTTAATTTCGAAAATTATTTCCTTGAATTTTTGATTTCATTTTGAATTTTTTTGATTTTTGAATTTTCGTTTTTTATTTTTTTGCTTTTAAGATATAACTGATTTTTATTATAGATCTAAGTTATTTTAGAATTTTCATGTTTTTTAAATTTATTTTCTCATATCGTTTTTTAATTATGTAAAAGTTTTGTTTTTATACCATATTTGTCTATTTTTATGAATTGTTTGACTTTGTTGAAGGTTTATGTTTTTGTTGAATTAGTTGTGAGTTGTTGTTAGTGTGGCTACGATGTATAGTTGTTCTCATTATTTTTAAATTTGCTTTTTTCAGGGTAAAACATAAGCTTGAATTTCAAGAGTTAACCCTCAAACCAAACATCAAGTTTTTATAGGAATTCAAGTGTTTGAAATTTGGGATTTGACAATTAAAAGTCTAAATGT